>JAMKCH010046486.1:0-72294 GCA_023653785.1 Ophioderma brevispina
ATATTGTTTTTTTCCTGGATAAAGCATACCTCTCAGAATGAATATAATCATTGAAAACTTTTAATGAAATGACACAAATAAAAAAATCACACTATATAACAAATATTATTTTACTACTATTTTGGTTCTATCCTCTTAGTTGATTTATCAATGAAATGATTTTCTAAAAGACTTGCCAGCTGACAAAACTACATTAGCATATTTGTGCCATTTTGTTCCATATTTATGATTTTGAAAATCAAATGTTGCCCCTAATTTCAAGAGCATAGATGATATTCTATTTCTATTGCATAAATTTTGCCTTGCAAGCACTCTTCTCCCCCAGCCGCTCCCTTAGTGGTGCATTTTAGTTCAAAAATTCCTATATGAAAGTGGTCCTAGAGAACTGCCATTACATGCACAAAGGTATTACACAAGACCTAGTAATAAGTGTTAAAACCATGGTGATTGTGCTTGGTGGTAGTGCATATCTACGCTTAATTGGAATACGCATTTGTAATCCAGCATTTACTGCATCATTTCATTGCAGGACTTGCCTGCCTTCAGGGATAGAAAACTGTTTTTCTATTCAGAAACAAATCTTGGTGGGCCCCAGGTACCAATGAGGAGCCCATCATTTCTTATATGTTTCTACTGACATTTGTTATGTTCAAGGATTATATCTGGCATAGCTTTAAACTTTTGGTCTTTGGCCTTTAATATGGCTCCTTTTGGCATGCGACTACACCCAACTTTGGTCACCGTGTAACTTTAAAAGGCATGCCAACATAGCCCTTCAAACTTTTGTATTGACAATGCATGGTAATGTGGCTGGTCATACCTGTAAATAACACATTACAACATTTGTTATCATTGCTAATTACTCTCAATTGATTGGTAGGTTTCCAATCACTGAGTCAGTTGTGGACTAGTATTTACTTCTCCGAGATTATCTGAACTAACTAAATATTTACAAGTGCCTAGGAATTATAGTATTTACAAAAACTGAAATAAGCCATGACGTAACAGTGTAGTAAAAACACAGGCCTAATCATTAATTTACACACGTAAAAAAACATGTAATATTTTAATAAATACCCTTTTTTCCAGCCCTTCCCACTAATAATCCTGTCATTTTAGTAGAAATCTGCAATTTGTGGCAATTTTTTATGGTGAAATGTAAATGAGTTCAAAATATATGGTAATTTCACATGAAGACTCCTGCCGCTCACTTATCGATAACAACTGGCCAATTACATTGATCGCCATTTTCCTGGCTAGCTATCTTTAAATGGATGAACCGCTGCCTTTTTCATGAGCCAGTGAAACAGCTGAAATGAGCCCAAACCCTTGGCGACTATGTTTACACAATTGCAGATTTCCTGCAAAATGTTATCAGGATGGTTGTTGTGAAGGGAACCCCACAGGTGAATGTTGCAACTCCAGCGTATGTGACGCAAACATGAAATTCAAACGTCACCTGCACTCAAGTTGAGAAGTGTGCTGATAGATTGGTTGTCATATATTATTTTACTGAGCTTCCATCACTGGACTCAGGGGTAGTGTGAAAATAAACAGACCATTCTATTCCACCTTCCAATCTCCTCCCTTACCATCCTCTTCTTTTTGCACCACTCTAACACTCCCTCCTGTTCTTCCCACCCGTCCATCTTCCATATCCTTCCATCTTCCATATCCTTCCTTTTCTTCCCTTTCCAGGTCTCTTTCCACTTTTCTTTATTACCTTACTTCCAATTTCCACCAGTCTGGACAAAACACATTACCTACATAACCATAATATCGAGGGTTTGGGGCAAAAAGACCCCATCTGCAATAGCTGCCAGGTGTTAGATTTGGCAGGTATAACACTTAATAAGAACACAACTGACAAATGGCAGCTATTGCAGATGGGGCCTTCTTGCCGTACACCCTCGATATGCAGACAAATTACTACCACTTCAACTGATATTTATCTCTTTGTAAGTGAGCACTTCAAGAATGTAGACTATTTGGCACTTGAAACTTGATGAAATAAGATCTTCAGAAGTTCTTTACATTGTGGTTTTTCAATACATATTCCCTCAAAAAGATCCTCAAGTGTCCTCCAATAGATAATGTCTCGCATACTCTAATTCTCCCACAAAATTGGTGTCGGTGTGTAACTCGAAACACCACTTAAATAAAAACCAATTTTCAAAAGACGTTCATTATTAATAATGCGCCCATCGGTCTGCGAGGGAGTTGAGTGTCCCGACCTACAAGAAAGAATGAACAAACTCGATCAAAAAAGTTAACAAAAATGGGAAACGTAAATATTGATTGTCCAATGTCTGTTGGCCTTTGATGTACACGACACTGACAAAAAGCAACCCAAGGAATTCCCCGCATATTTATCACATAGATGTTGCTGGTCTTTTTGGCGACAGAAATAATACTGCACAAAAGACAAAAGCTGACAATTATAGCCTATGTACACAAGTTTCCACCCACAATATGACTTTTGCTCTGTGTCAGGCCAACAGAGGCCAGAGACGTGTTCACAATCTACCTGTATTGATTATGTTTTTTTTAACAGATTGCATCAGTTGTTGTAAGATTTGAGCCAAAGTGTGTATTAATAGTCCAAGGCAAGGCCTGTTACATGGTTAATTACCACTGCTTCCTATCATTGGCATAATAATTTAATATGTGAGGTGCCAGATCTATTGGATGTTAGGTATTCTTCGGTTACAGTCAAAGCCAATTGATAACATTAGGCAAAAAAAAAAACACCAAGTTTTTCACAGAAGAAATGTGAAAAATGCAAATGCAAAATGCGATATTTTTTATTTAATTTTTTTTTTTGCATTTTTGACCCAATTTTTTCATTTTTTTTCAGTATTAACTTATGAAAAAAAACATGTTTTTAGAAAAAATTAAAATACTAGCAACTTAAAAATAGAAACACTTAAACTTCAAATCCTGGTAAGAGAAAGTTCTATATTTATTTTTTTCATACAATACTATTTGCTAAGACTGAAGGTGTAATTTTTTTCTACAAATAATCATTAAGATTAGGTTCTTTGTGTTTCTAAACAATGAAATTGATGAAAATACTTTTGTAATCGTATAAAATGATAACTAGAGTATTTTGTAACTAATCTTATGTTACAAATCTTTTGTAATCTTACAAAATATTAACTAACCTACAGCCTTGAGAAAAATAAATGTATGCTTATCACCAATAATTGGAAATAGAAATTATTTCTGTAATGGTTGTCAATTGACTTCACTAGTCTTAACACTGCTTTTGTCAGTTGGTATAGTAATTTTAAAAAAAATGGCCCAATTCAGGATCTCGGCAAAGCTATACACCATAGCAGTGTGTTATCAGTAATAGAATCCCTAGCCAGCATGCCTAGCAAGGGTGCATAACACTCAATAAGATATATAAGAACTAACACAATAATTTGCTTCAACAATCCTTGAAGCCATTTCTCAAATATGTTAAATTACAAAGAAAGCACTCCATTTGAATTGGATTGTAAACAGCATTATTTATGGACAGCATGAAAGGCACATGTGACATTTATTTTGTTTCCTTACTCTTTTATAAATCAAATTTCAAGATAATGAGAGGATCTTCAGA
The DNA here is from genome assembly GCA_023653785.1 of Ophioderma brevispina. Taxonomy (NCBI): domain Eukaryota; kingdom Metazoa; phylum Echinodermata; class Ophiuroidea; order Amphilepidida; family Ophiodermatidae; genus Ophioderma; species Ophioderma brevispina. The sequence goes on from JAMKCH010046486.1 coordinate 3,608, forward strand.
AAAGTCCAACCAGGAGAGTATCGAACATATTGAAAGTTATTACTTAACAACCAAAATCTCCAATATTTTGTCTAGACTTTAATGAATGGAGGACAATTGCTCTAACAAGATTAAGAACAAAATCAATTGAAGATGAATAGGCCTACATGCTTCATTACAGTTGGGTAACCTTGTTTTGTAACAAACACACAGGCTCAAAGGAGTATTTTATCAGCCCAAGCCTCATCCAGGGGTGACAATAATAAGGGTCATGGGGTCATGGGTGTACTTGTAAAGCCTTTGATGCAACAAATTACATTGAAATTTTAACTTCATAGTTCTCCAGGTAGACAAGGATGAATATTTATTAATAAATATTAAACAAATTACATTGTAGTGTTACTTGAGGGTCATCTGAACCCATATTTGTATTATTTTTGTAAAATTTGTGCCCCCCCCTCCAGCAAGCGATGTTATCCCTCCAGCAAGCGATGTTATCCCTTCACTATCTCTGTCCAGTCAAGGTGTGGAGTAACTACACAGTGAGGTATGCAGCATCTGCACCCCTTAGTGACAAAATGCTCTACAGAGTGTCCAAAAAAAGTAGACGTTTCATATAGAAGTCCCATTGATGCAAATGAGGTATTACAATTGATTCCGCCATGCGCTGTATAGCGTTGTGCAGTAGCGCTTGACGGAATGAATAGCAATACCTCATTTGCATCAATGGGACTTCTATATGAAACGTCTACCCAAAAAAAACGCTACCCTAAATGCACCTCCAATTTCAGGTCTTTAGTAAACATTTATGCAAATTATGTATACATATTTGAAAAGTATTGTTTTTAATATTAACTTTTCAAAACAGCAAACCCCATTGAATTCCAGTCCCAAATGACTGAGTTATTCCTAATTGAATTAAACCTACATGTTTTTTTTTTTTACTTGTAACATGGAAAGAGTTGGTTTTGCACACATTTACATGTGTTTTGATGATGTGTTATGTTTAAAGGGTGATGGCCCGATTTAAGTTTGTAATGTTTTCATCGTGATAGAATGGTCTTTACCCCAAAACCCAATCTGTAAAGTTTCGCGCCAATATTTCAATCCGTTTTGATGTGAGAGCTAGAAATGTGATTTTGTAAGCTCCATACAGTACTGTGTAAAATTAATATTGGTCGACCAAAATGTGGTACATTTTCGCACATAACTTCCAAACCACAAATTATTTAACTCTAAGATTTCACAAGGTAAATGAGAAAAATAGTAGCTTTCTTCTGATACCAAAATTTGGACCACTTCCGGTTAAATCTGGGGCTTCGGGCGATCGGGCCATGGCCCTTTAAGTTTCTATTGCTTTTGAAGCTTGTATGTTAAACATTTTTAGTGGACATGTTTTGTTTGTTAATTCATTTGTTTGGGAAAGAAACATATTTTAAAGGGATATGCCTTAGTTTTTTTCTTGCATTTACTTTGGTTTCACAGCCTGTCCATGTTACAAATTAAAAATACAGATTTCATTAGATAATGGACAACTCGGTTATTGGGGACCCGAATTCAATGGGGTTTACGATTTCGAAAAGCTAATAAAAAGTACCTTTTAAATATGTATAAATAATTTGCATAAATATGTATTAAAGACCTGAAATTGGGGGGGGGTGCTTTTAGGTTCATTTTTTTTCAACACTCTGCAGTTATACTTTTAGACTCGTCAAAGCTACAAGTGAATGCCACAAAGAAGTTATTTCTTACACAGATACAAAACTACTGGTTGTCAATGTTGAAGAATGCAAGGAATAATTGGGAGTTTTGTATAGGATATATTGATTAATCCATACTTGTAGGTGGACAGGGTATAGCTTCATCCCCTGATGTAATCTATAAAATGAGATTTTTTATATGAACTGAAATGCAGGACCAACTCCCTGTGTATATGCCTAATCTGATCTTCTTTATAAGAAATTTGTTACTTTGTCATTGCTTTTGTTAAATTGACAGATATTATAACAGAGTAGCCTAACAGGCACTATACAGGACACTAATATTTAGGCCTAACATCAAAACTAAGCATCAGAATTACCTGATAATTTGGATTTAAAAATAAGCTTTTAAAAGGTACTAAGTTCTTAACATGCTATTTTGCTGACTCACTGACATCTCAATCCATTATGGTTGATTATGCACAATTACAATCTTGAGGACCCCTCAACCAAACTCATAATCAATGGTCACTATCTATCAAAAATCCTCTCCAAAAAAAGACAAAGAAGTTTCTACTACAAGATGCTGATTTTTTCTTTCTCTCATTTCAGGTACATTCCTAGAGTTTAGGGCAAAAATGCCCCATCTGCTATAGCTGCTGCATGTTAGATTTGGCAGGTATAACACTTAATAAGAACACAACTGACATATGGCAGCTATTGCAGATGAGGCCTTCATGCAGTAAACCCTCAATATATCAGTTCCAGTTGAGCATTTTCTAGCTATTTTTAAAAAGTGAGATAAAACCTTGGTAGAGAAGCAAATCCCAATGTAATGGAAAGGTAAATTCCCAATTGAATTTAATAACTTCTGTTTGGCAAATTAGGTTTTTTTACAATGCACGTAAGGTTTTTAAACATAATTGAAATTGATCTACTTTCCTCCATTTTAAACAAACTAACACATACATATTATGGGCCAGAAAAGATGCAAATCTTCTTTTGAGCAACTATATACTTTCTGAGCTCTGACAATTGTGTGCGCCCTAAGAAAATTACCACAAATACTTGGAATTATCTTGAAAAAGCATCAATATTTTGTATGGGTGGTCTATGGGTTTTGGAGCCACTAAAAAGAAACTCTACCAGATCACAACACCAGTGAAGAGGATCAACGGTTGTTGAACCAGTTTTACGTCTAATCTTTTCAATAGAAGTGTAAGATACAAATTGTGCAGCATGATATTTAGCCCAAATAAGAAAGACACCAAAAAGATGGATTATCCCAATGTTTGTAGTCATTTCATATAAGAAGGACCAAAAGTAGAAAGGATTATCCCTATGTTTGTAGTCATTTCCCACAGGGATACTGAATAAGGTACATATGTATACATCATACATAACAACATGCTTATGGTATGAATAACTTTATGCTTGGAGTCAGTAAGGCTTGTACAAAAGGGAGAAAACACCTCATGCATGTTGAAATTGTAACAAAAGATGACATGGAACAGTCAATACTCCAGCGATACATCTCAAGGTTGGAGTCTAAGACCTTGTGTTACCCCTTACTTTTATTAAGGCATTATGGTTTGAGGGTCCCATGTAAGGTGTGACAGAAATTATTGTATCTACCTGTGCATAAAATAAATATCATCAGAACAATATCTAAAGGTTGTGGAAACTACAGTCTCACATGTGAGACATTCAGAAAAGTTGCAAAACACCTCAAGACCTGTACCAAATCTTTCAAATATGCTACTAATTTTCTGTCCCTATTGTGTTTGGGGGGTGGAGTACTTGACTGTGAATATTTATCTGGTATTATGCATGTACCAACAACACTGAGACTGGTCTGTGCATTTTTTTTGTGATACTATCAAAAACCATCAAGGATTAAAGGTGCAACAAGAGATTTCAAATAACAGGTGTCCCGAAAAATGTGAAAATTCCCATTTTAGCACTGATGTAAAGCTTTATATCAAAAATATCCCCACCTGTAAGGATTAAGCTGAGAACTGTTTCTTTGGTATAAAAATTGTGAAATTTTTAATTTCGTATAGGAGCAAATACGAAATTCAGCCTAGGTTTTCTATTGAAATATAAGTATATACAAATCAACTTTTGTTTTCATTTTAAGTTATTTCTGTAACCAAATAAAAGATAGGGAATCTATTGAGCATCTAATATATGAAATCACTACATATCACAGAAAATATGGATGACTTGAAATCTCTCGTTGCACCTTTAAGTTAATTATCAAGGACTTTCTTTGTTGGCCAATATTAGCTGAGTGTATTTCACCAGAATGTATCTAGCCTTGATTTTGCAACACTTGAGAAAATGTGATAGAACCTGTTCTTTCAAAGTTGATACATGACAGTAAATTTGACAATAATATTATATTTGTATCATCATACATACAGACTGACAATATGTTTTGTTAGGGAAAGGCAATTTCAATTTAAGTACCAGGATAACCAAAACTTTCTTAGTTAAATAACTTCATGAAACTTTTATTACCAAATCTTAATTTCAACAATTTCATTTTGTCAAGTAGTTAAGAGCTACTAATGATTTCAAAATAAGATGACACTAAATTTTCCAAAGGTAAAGGCATTTAGTTGAAATCCTAGCAAGTCCTATTCAAAAATGTTCTAAATATAAACTAGATAAGCAGATTTTCCTGAAACGGCAAGTTCAAGGTTCTCAAAGTATTAAAATTAGCATGCACTTCATCATCATAGATACATGTATGGGCACCATCATATTTGGTTTGTATATCATTATATTTTGAAAGTTCTTATGCATAAATTATGAGACACTGGGTAGTATTTTGTGTTTGTTGCATTTATAGCAAGTGAAAACAACAACAACTGATGCTGCATGCTGTCACTCTGATGCAAATATGTCTTAAGCAAAATTAACAGGGGTCATTAGGAGATTTTTTGCAGGAACCTTTTTAGAGGCCTGTTTTCTTCCATCGATTGTTTTTTGCATAATTACTGCACTGAGAAAAATTGGCCTATCAGACAACAGAACATTGGGGAAATACACTAATAACATAACATGTGATGCACACATTTTTATGTGCATGTGCTTGAACAGCAACAGTGACGATGGGGGGTTAGTTGCCCAACAAGGACGATGCGCGAGGTGTAAACAAAATGATTACACTCTTAGGCTATTCAATAATATGCAATTTGTTTCTTCCTTTTATCTAATTCTGTGGTCCTAATCCTTTAGGGAGCCCCATCCATGCATAAAAGTGAAATTTTGAGGCATGGCTGATTTCATACAAAAGTTCTAAAAAGTGCAGTTTTTAGTGGTTTTGCTAACATAACAAGAGATTCAGAATAGGGTCCAGAATGGGCAAAAGACTAATTTATAAGTACAATTTGATAATTTTCAATCCCAAATAAAAATCACTTTTACAACACAAATCCATAGATTATCATTAGAAAATTGTAAAATATTTTTATATTAAAAATAATTTTAAAGTGAGCAATATTAATCCATCTACAATATCCTGAAATATTAGACTCTTACACAGACTGTGAGAATCATTAATAGCTAACTTACAAGCTCATGTAAAACACTATACTTTGGAGCTCTATTTCTAAAATTGAGCTTCACTGACAATTTTTCAACTGTACCCCAAGTTAAATCTAATTGTAGGATTACAAGTTACTATCATTGCATAAGTGTACCTCCTCTCATATTTAATTTAAAAATAGTGGGTTTTTTTCCTTTTCTCTCTAATTGGGACTAGAATGACAAAAAAAGTGTCATCGGCAAGGATAACAGTCACACCTATATATACTCAAAATGGACAAACAACATTCAAGAAACAAGGAATTGTTTGATGTTTCTTTACGAGCTTAGCCTCAAGCCCAAAGTTATTGATTATTAATGTTATTGATACTACCCTGGATATTGCTATTGATAGTTATGAATTGTTTGGATCTCACCACCTTCTAATACACACCCAGCTTTGTGAGAACTCACCCATCCAAAAGAACCATCACATAACCCGTTAACATAATCTACAGAAAGATTAAAAGTTAATAACAGTATGATGGCATCCCAACAATAGAACTTTCAGCTCCTTCCAATTTTACCTCACCTTGTATAATACACTCTTTATCTCCAGTGATGAATCTTGGATCTACATTAGGACTGGGACAAAAAGAGATGTACATGTTGACAGAACACCAATAACGTAATAACACTCTTGTTGAGCAAACAGAAAATATTTAACAGGTTTAAATGAGCACATCAATTGTAAAAGGCAGGATGAATAAAGTCTGGCTCAACAACAACAAAACACACTGACACTTCTGAAGCCAAGGAATAAGCCAGGCTGACTCTAGGCCAACCTTTGGGTGGGCATTCACACCAAAAGTACAAGCTCTTAGAAAACCTGTCACAAAAGTCATGTCAAATTACGGGATTTATTTATCACAAATATTGATAACATTTCATGTGATCAATGAATTAAGGTTGGGTATTTAATAACCAATTATTGAGGATCATGGTGGGTTATTACACAAGTTTTTTCTGATCTTTTAAACAGGCAAGCATCAACACTTTGTTCCCTGAGGGGTAAATGTCCAGGAGACACTTATCAGCAATGGCCATTTTTTGGCACTAAATGTCCAGCAGGCATTTATCAGCAAACAACCATGGTTGCCTCTAAGTATCTCTGGGAGCTGTTAGGGTTAATGTTATCCAGTTAAGTTAGCTATTTACTTTGTTCTGGCTTATTAGGAGTTAACAATTCCTCACATAATTATGTATTTATTTTATTACTTTATTTAGAGGTAATTGTTTGACACTACAAATGAATGTGCTGCATTTTCAAATGTGGTTGTTGTTTTCACCTTTTTTCAAGGGCAATAAGATAAGAGCAAATTGAAAAGCCTGCAAACATATTTAACCCATAGAGTAAAACATTCAGTGACTTGAAAATGCAAACTGAAAACACTGCGAAAGTGTTCAGTTCTATACAATTTGTGAAAAAAATCACCCAAGAAAATATTGCTCTCTTCAGTTTCTGACAAACTGCTCGGTGTTGCCAACACTGCACTTTACTCGTCCATTTGGGCTATTTAATCGAAGGTAAAAAGGTGCACCCAAAAATATATTTTCTGCAGGGGCCACAGGTAGCAGTCCTGGGTGTTGCACCTAAGTAATTTTTTGTGGCTAACTGCTTTGCACAGTGGGATTCAGCCAACATTTTTGATAAGCCGTACATATTTTACTGTACGATCGACATTACATGGACTAAGCATACATCCATGTTGGTCTGGTTTGGCTAAACTGTGAGGTTAACCCAAATCCCAACTTGAATTCAGCTTTATCTGACAGGAAATTGTAACATTCACAAAGCATAAGCAATACTGGCCAATCAAATTGGTGATTGATGGCTGGTGCACACAATGTGTGCATGTCAATGAAATTGATCTACATGTCAGCTTTCTGGCAATCTGTTCACATAAGATGCTGTGGCATCCAGTAATAAGCACTGACTATATTCAAAACATAGGCTACATAAATGATCCTTTGATGCCACAAGACCTGCCTTGATGAGAACATCAGTTTCACCTTATGTACCAGTACCACAGGCAGAATATTGGTTATGTTTTAATTCTTGCAGAATTACAGCCCAATTCATGCATGCTGTGCCAAACTTTAAGGGTTGGTCTCTTAAAACTGCAATATTATTTTCAATCCATTTGATACAAAAGCTAAAATTTTGATTTTATAAGCCCCTTGGAATACTTGGAAAAATTAATTATGGTCAACCAAAGTGAGGCACTTTTTCAATTATGACATCTAAACCAAATATCTTTTAGCCATAAGATTTCACAGGGTAAATTAGGAAAATAGTTTTCTTCTGACATTCTTCTGACCACTTCAAGTAAAATCTGAGGTCTTGGGGTCGAAGTTGTTAACGACCGGGCCATAGACTTTAAAGGTCACAATAGTAATTTCATATAGAATAGATGTCAATAGATGTCTTACCTGATTTGGCCTACAGAAACGCTTAAGTAGAGAGAAAAAATGATTTTGATTTGCTTATATTTCAATATAAAACATAGGCTGAATTTCACATTTTTTGTACCAAAGAAACATTTTTCAGCTTAATCCTTTCAGAGGGGGATATTTCATGGAAAAGCCTTAAATCAGGGCCAAAATCAGTACTTTCAATTTTTAGGGACACCTGATATGTGAATCTCTTGTTGCACCTTTAAAAGTTGTGAGATTATTGTGGTTTTTTTTGCTAGCTAGTCTAGTCAGACATTTCCATAAACTCTTCAAGAATACCATCTTCTTTACTGTCTGACTCTCTGACACCGACTTTCATACACAAGTCTTTACTCCAAAACTCAATGATGACAATAAATTTACTGAACTTGGCTTAATTTTCTGCTTTCTCAGAACTTGCACAGCTTTGTTGATGAAACATACACACAGTATGAGCTAATCTTGAGCGTTTGTATGTTTACGTGTACGAATGCCTAAATATACATACTTCGCAACCTGCTTGATCGGGTCCAACCTTAAAATCAAAGCCCTGGGCTCAATGCCAATTCAAAAAACCTTGAGGACTTCTCATGAAAACTATGCGTGAGTACTTCAACAAGAAGCAAGCGAGGTACCGATTAAATCCAGGGATGACATCAATTTTTAAATGGCAATGACATTGGGGGTTTTCCAAGTGATAAGCTTTTAAATAAATGTTATCTTAGCAAAATGTTTCTAGATATTTTCGACTCTAATTCTAGTCCTGTCAGATTAAATTATTGTAATTTCTGTTACAAATTGACATTGATTTTGTCAACATGACAACAAGTATATGAATGTTTTTGTGCTGAACATAAAACAAACAAGTCAGTTTGAATAACATACAAACTGGTCTTATTTAAAAACGCATATGAAGTTAGAATGAGTCATTGTTAGAAAACTACAAGTAGTAAAGAATAGAACAGACTTTGTCCAAATGAAACAATAAGTTCCACACCATTTCAAAGCACCTAGTATCTATGCTCAAAATCCATTCAAATACCTTTCAAAACACTGATGCAACCTTGCCCCTCGGCTCTCTTATATCAGATGCATGTGGCCAATAAATACAGCAAAACAAACTTTCTCTTTCATTTCAAATAGTTTTCCTTGCTAATTGTGTCAAATTGCCTACTTGAATTTCTCATTAATCTACAGAACTCTCCGAGCTGACACAGCAACAAGGGAACTACTCTGGCTGCGGTGGGACTTTGGAAAGTTCTTCTATTGTTAATTACAATCTTGAATTTCTTCTCTGTTGCCATGGTTACTAGATTGTTAAGGTAAGGTGATCTACAGTTGATTACTTTCATTTTGTTGTTAGCAATTAGGGCAGCAAGAAATTTACTCTTGACTGAGCGATTAATAACAAACTTTAATGCTGTCAGCCAGAACTTCAACCATAGAATCTAGTGAGAAGAGGTTCTGTCAAATTTTCTAAAATCAGCTGTGATAGGGTGGGGAGGGAGGTTGGAATACTGGTAAGGATATGTTGATCGTGAGTCAGAGATTTTCCAATTATATTCACATGCATTAGCATATTATCACTGAAATCAATTTTAATCATGCATTCATTGCAATACAGTGCATACAGCGGGTTGAGACAGAAGTTTCTGGCTAGTGCTATACTGCATAGATCAGATAGGATTGTTGACATTTTGCAGCCACCTGAGTATTAAGAGCTTCTGTTGACAACAGAAAAAAAAATCTGGATTTTGTTCATTTCTTTCAATGCAAGTTTCCAAAACGGAATGAATGTGTTTTTTTAGATAAATGAATTGAATAAGCAATCTGTTGTGGTTGCTGCTGAAAATGATAAATCTTACTGGTTAATAGCATTTTCCATAACGTTTCACAGAAAGCATGAACAAATTTAAACAAAATGCACGGTAGCATCAGATATTAACTGGTCTATTACTCAACATTGGAGATGAAATACACACCATTTGCTCAATTTTGTGTGAATTTCAGCAAGAGACAGCTCTACATGTTGGTCTCCAATTGATGAATATTATTAATCCATTCACTGGAGATGGCCAGTGCATAAAGTGTTAAAAAAAAATGTCGCTTGGCCGGACTCAATTCGGCTATCTCCATATTACTAGCATGGTCGCTCTGACCAATTAAACCTGCCAGGGTTGGTCGAGGAGCGATAGATCTATGATCTAAAAAAGATTACAAAGCAGCTACAGTGAGGAAGTTTGTTGATTTTTAGTACTATTTTTTGTTTAGAATTTTTGTCATCATTGTTTCATAAAAATTATGAATCTTAGAGGCCCAGAAATCTCTACAGATTACTTTGAAATGCACGATTGTAGCAAAATTTGTTGACAGTGACTTAAAACACTAGCACTTTTTCTTTTGTATTTCTTGGTTATAAGCACTCCGAGTAACCAATTAAAATAGTGCGTCTATCTATGTATTAAGCATTACCACTGTTCTTACAATAGCTCTTGGACCAGCGATTCTTCTGACCAAGTATGAAGCCAATCAGTTAATGTGAATGTGAGAATTGTTAACCTTTGTTTACGGCCACAGCCCAAAGTGGAATTTTATAAGGCCACAGCCCACATGTAACTTAAACTTTATGGCCACCCTGCAGTGGAATGCTTATGCCCACAGCCCCCAGAAATGTTTATGACCACAGCCCACAATGGAATATTTATGGCCACTTCCCACAGTGGAATGTTTATGGTCACTGGCCTAGCAAAAGTTTACTGGCCATCATAGTGGATCATTTACAGCCACAGCCCATAGTGGAATATTTTACAGTCCATCCCACATGGAAAAATTATCTCTATGGGTCTTTCCTCTATAGCAAGAGAACACAAAAATCACAAGACTAAATTGCGGGGGTGTTATGATACAATTGGCTCAACCCAAGTTGTTGGTGCTATTTATTATTTCTTTATCTTTATCAAAGGTGGATCTCCATTAAATTATGTCATTGTATCACTCTAATATCTATCCCTCCACCCCCCCCCAAGACCTTGTGTACCCTGTGACCTTACACTTTACCTTCTACAACGACTTACAAAAGTCAAACACTAATTAAGTGGATCCCCTACAGTTTTTAGGAAATAGCACGTGTTAGTTTTTCCTATAGCAAAACAATTACAGGTTTCTTTTTTGGTATGTTTTTATTATTTTCCAATGAAACACCTTTGTTTTCTACTTGTGATGTAAATAAAGGACAATGTAGGCCAAACTTGCCTTAAAAACAAGACCTCAAATTGGAGTAATTGCATTCCAACTAGTTAATTGATGAAATTTATCCTACATGCTGATCTACATCTAACTGCCGATTCTACATTCTAACTGCTGATTCCACAGTCTAACTGCTGATTCTACATTCTAACTGTCGATTCTACAGTCTAACTGTCATTCTACATTCTAACTGCGATTCTGCATTCTACCTGCGGATTTCTACATTCTAACTGCTGATTCTACATTCAACTGCTGATCTACATTCTAACTGCTGATTCTACTTCTAACTGCGATTCTGTACATTCTAGACTGCTGATTCTACATTCTAACTGCTGATTCTACATTCTAACGCTGATTCTACATTCAACTGCTTGATTCTACTTCTAACTGCTGTCTGCATTCTCTGCTGATTTCCCTTGCATCTACTGCTGATTCTACATTCTAACTGCTGATTCTACATTCTCCTGCTGATTCTACATTCTAACTTCTGATCTACATCTAACTGCTGTTCACATTCTAACTTCTGATTCTACTTCTAACTGCTGATTTAAATTCTAACTGCCGATTCTACATCTAACTGCCGTCTACATTCTAACTGCTGATTTAAATTCTAACTGCCGATTCTGCATTCTAACTGCTGATTCTACATTCTAACTGCTGATTAAATTCTAACTGCTGATTCTACCTTCTAACTGCTGCTTCTACATTCTAACTGCTGATTAATTCTAACTGCCGATCTACATTCAACTGCCGATTCTACATTCTAACTGTCGATTCTACATTCGAACTGCCGATTCTGCATCAACTGCTGATTCCGCATTCTAAAGGTCCGTTCCTACTTCCACTCACTGCTGCTGTGCAGTAAATTTATCGCAATGTTCCGTCACTTCGCTGCACTCCTAATCGCTTTACTGCAGGTCAACCCCGGTCACTGCAGGTCACGGGTTCCAGTACGTTGCAGTAACTGGCCCAAGGATTGGCAGGAAAATGGCATACTGCAACACTGCCTGCCGCACAGGCATCTTGCTGGCATCGTCATTTTAAAATAAGTTTAACTTCGTTGCAGTACTGCAAGTGATCGCAGTGACGATTTTGTGTAGGCTGCATTGCCGCACTGCACGCAACGCAGTGGAGTATGAACGGACCTTAACTGCTGATTCTCCCATTCTAACTGCTGATTCACCTTTAACTGTTGATTCCACATTCTAACTGCTGATTCTGTATTATAACGTCGATTCTACATTCTAACCACTGATTCCATTTTCTTTCTAACCGCTGATTCCACATTCCACATTCTGTTAGATTCTGTTCTACCTGCTGATTCTGAATTCTAACCACTGATACCACATCTAAGTTCCTACTATTCTGTGTGTTCTGCCGGCTGATACCGCATTCTAACCCGATTACACATTCTACCACTGATTCCCATTCTAACTGCGGTGTCCTGTGATCTACCTTGCTGATTCTGCATTCTAACTGCTGATTCTACATTCTCGTGCTGATTCTACATTCTAACTGTCGATTCTACATTCTAATGCGATTCTACATTCTAACTGCTGATTCTGTGTTCCAATGCTGATTATGTGTTAATGGCGATTCCATGTTGTTCCACTTTATTTTGTGTTCTAATTGCTAATTCTGCCACTCTGAATCTGTTAGACTTCCCAGGAGTTTTCTCTCTTTCCTTTCTCTTGAGAATATTACTGTAGCATTAACGCCTTATCATGTATTGCTCAAGAAGACACAATACCTTGGACTTATGGCAAGTTGAGACTCTTAATTCATGAAAGATAAAATACCCAAATATTGATTCTGACCACTATGAAAATGGCCAAATGGTCAAAGTTCATTGCCAATCATGACTTAGCCAATCCTCAGCTAACATATAATCATCAGAGACTCTTCATATTGCCTGGTCATCAGCGACATGATTTACTGTCATTACAATGATACCATGGACGAGGTGGGTTGCCAGCATAAGTTGTCTTGGGCATTTTGGCTTCTGACCACACAACCCTTTCTACAACAAAGCCCCCTTCTCTCTAGATCAGCTGATTCACGCAGAGAGCTATTGTAGCTTAATTCGAGCCACCCTAACCTAATTGGTGTCTTAAATGGATTATCGGGGGGAAAAAGATTGCAATAACCTACTTGTGCAATAAGTTGGTCTTTTTCTCCATTATTGAAATCCTGGAATTTTAGCTCCAATGTTAAGTATTTCATAAAAAGGTTTAAAAATCATTTTTAAAGATTAAGAAAATTTTCATTAATCTAGATAAAATATCTGTATTTTCTGATTGAATCCAAAAAATACTCTGTATTGCTTGTTTTTTTCAGAATTTGTTCATCAATTTTTGGTTCAAAATATGCATGGTGTTGATTTCATGTCTTGTATCCAGGTGTCAGACCCGACTTAATGTGACTCTCCGCTTGTTTTGTCAAACCAGGTCACATATGGCACTTCTGCTTATTCAAAACCAAACACACTATACCTTCTTCCACTACATTATAAGAGTCCAATCCAGAGAGCACCTCTGGACTGTTTTCAAATTAAAGGTCTCCCAAAGTTGGTCCTAATTACTTTGGCAAACATAAATATTATCCATAAAATCTTGAAAAATTAGTATTCTACCTTTTTGACCATTATGTGCTTGCATTATTCACATGCCATATGCTATCATTCAGTGTTAAAGCTCTTGTAATGACAGCCACTAATTTACAGCCAATTTGTCACGCACATAAGAATAATTCTTGCTGTGCATCCAATTCAGACAAAAATATTTGCTAGTCTTTAAAAAAATTATCTGAAGACAACGAGTGAATAGTGTTTGCTAACGTAACCCAGACCAGAGAGGGAGGGTACTCAACTTTATTTGGGTAGGTATGTGCCGCTCAGATTTCAAAAATTGAAGCCCCAGCGCTGATTTGAAGCTAGGTTTCTGAAAATTTTGCAAACTACACAGTGATTTTCCTCAATTTCCAGCTACTTTTTGAGGGGTTCAAAGAAAATTGAAAAATATGGCTTTGGACATAAAAAGTAGGGTCTCTGGAACTGAAATGGTTCCAAAATAAGGGTCACTGGAACTGAAAAAGACACTGAAAATGAGGGTCTTATAGGTGGCACATACCTATACTACCTCCCAATGTGAGCCCCCGGCCCAAAACATGACCTGCTTACCAAGCTCACTGATCGACCTCTTTTGGTGTGATGTTAGAAGGCTCCACGCTCTCACACCCTATCAACAAAATTTATGAACATGACAACAGTTATGAACATGACAACAGTTATGAACATGACAACAGTTCTTGGGCAATCCAAGAATATGAACTCATCTGCTTGTAACCACACAATCCTAACAAACAAATAATCACAATATTCACCACACAAACAAAACACGGATAACATACCCACACTACCAAGGATGCAGCCATTTTATTTCTAAGTGCTTGTGAGAGTTTCGCAGAGATTTTTTTTTTTCTTATCTTGTTTTGTTGTTTGCTAACCTTGTTGAATACCACAAAAATAGTTAAGGAAATCATTCATTATATAGTGGGATGGTTTCAATGCACCGCAGGACAGGAACTTCACAATGCAGGTCAGAGTGAAAGGCCTATTAGTAAGATTATGTCATCATTTCAACCAACCATCTTGTGCCTTTCACACCCTGTATCCCCAGCTTTAGTATCAGTTTGAGCTACGATATGCTCATCCACCAAGGACAAAGTTCAGTGAGCTGCTCAGAACAAGTTTTAAAAGGTCTACCACCTTTCTCACAGCATTTCTGATTGGTTCATTACATGGTATAACATTATATAACCTCTGAGTACAACCAATCAAAATAGACCTACTGTATGCACCTTGAAGCTCTTTACCTTGTTTTTGATTGGCTAATTACAACATAAAACCATACAAATAACCTACCTATTTGGTATTTAAGGCCAAAAATCAAAATAATTTGTTTCCTGTAAAATTTTTAAGAAGCTACATATGAAACTCTTTCTGCAATTTCCAGATTATGGGATTTGACTGATTTAACACATCCTCTGGCACGGTTTCCAGTTTAATGGTCACATTATGGCAGATGATGTCTTTTTTTCCAAACCCGCGACATGCATGCTTATCCATGGTGGATGTGACAAGTCAATTAAAGATTAAAACAATAGGTGGAGGTGTGAGCCTACACCCCCACCTAAAAAACATCAACCATATTGAACTGTATCGCTATTTCAAATTGTGTTTATTGTAAACATGCTTACAAAGGAAGGGGTACATTCGTGGGAATTGGCAGTTCAAAACAATGCAACGTTTTGCCACCTACACCACAAACGTAAAAACAATGCGCATGTGTAGGTGCTGGCTGAATCCTCTTTTTATTCAGTGTAAAAACAATACGACATGTTTCTACTCCCCATCTGTAACATTGACCTACGATACTGAGATGAAAATAGCACTGGAAACAATGCATGAACATAACTGTTCAGTTACTTTAATTGAAGATGAACAACAATGTGGAGGTGGAATTGTGGAGGTGGAATCTCTACACTCAACACAAACCATATTGATAACCTATAACCAGTTCAGGCCATGAACTAATTGGGTCTTTGGATGCATTTCTAATTTTCTTTTTGATTTAATAATTAATGATATTCAATTTTCCAGCTTTTTTTACTTCAGAATTTTTTTTTTTGTAACCATTTGGAGAAATCTTTCATTTAATTATGAGCAAAATTTAAAATAAATTTGTTTGCCATATTCCTCCATAAACCACAGTATTGCTTTAAATGAAGCTGAACAGAATGTGTAGAGGCATAACCCTACAAATAGCCAATAATTTCAAATATGCCTATTAGACCTATAAACTGGGGGAGTTGCACATTTTGAGAACTGACTGTATAAAACAAGTAAAATAAAGTGTAATTCTTTGCTACCTACAATGTTTACAACTAGTTCTTTATTTCTATTAGAAAACAATACAACCTCCTCATCTGAAACATCCAACAACACTAAGTTTATTTCCATTTGAAATTGTGCCCACTTGTCATCCTTTTCAAACTAAAGTTATTGAAAGTAGTAGGTTTATTTTTGGATTTTCCCTCATGAACCCATGTATTAATTAAATAACAGAATTATTCCCACCGCTGACACCATGTGTACCACTAGTACCATCACCACCGGAACAAGCTAGAATACGGAAGTTATTGAGCTTTTGTAGGCCAACATGTTTTCAATAGGTCCACCACAGGAAGCAAATCACTATTGATGCATTTCCCACTTCTCATTAGTGGAAATCAGATAAACACCTAAGGCTACATTATTGTATTTAATGAGGGCTGTAGGCTGGGAAGTGTTGTGTACAGGACAGGTTAACCTATAAACCAAGAAATATATTTCATGTGAAAAAATACTATGTAGTGCCAAAAATATGCATTGGAAGTACATTTGTTAAAATACTTTTTAGTGAGGACAATATTTCAATTGCTAGTGCTACACCCAAATGGTGACATATTGTATATTCAGACCATTTGGACCAAAATGACACTGAGAATACTCGTTTTAACTGTACAACATGAACAACTTCTGCATCATAGAGGAAAACTATTCAGTTACTTTATGTGATTAACTTTTGAATGAAGATTTACCCAGGGAGATTTATTGCAAGTGATGTTTCAAGATAACTGTTCCAGCACTTCTTGAAAGTGTATTTTTGGATGAACAGAAAGATAAATAAAATTCAGCCCCCTTTTATGGAGGTTCTGTATCCATCCCTACTTCAAGAATACCACAAAAATTGGGAAAAACACATACAATTTGAGCAAAATAATTATAACAAACATGACCTAAGAAAGAGGTTCATTATTTGGTTGTGACAACTTTAAAGGGGCATTTCGTGATCCACAGCCTCGTCCCCCCGACTTACCTAAAAAACGTTGAGATTTTTATATCATCTGAACCGTTAGCCTTAGTAATCCACGTGTGCCCAATCTTACGTGCAAATTCGGTCGCATCTGTAAGAAATTCGCAATTTTGTATTTTGTCCGTAAACGGACAGAAATTACAGCACAGTAGCCTATGGGACCGTGGGAAACGAGTAATTGCTCATAACACAAAACCGCAAGATCGGGATCAGCTCAAATTTTGAGAATAAGCTTTTCTCAAGGATATCTAGTGATCAATGAATAAAACAGAAAGTGTTGAAATCACGAAATGCACCTTTAAATTGATTATCAGTTATACCATTAAAGGGGATGACCTGATTTAAGTCTACAAATTTTTCATCTTGATAGAATGGCCTTTACCTCAAAACACAATCTGTAAAGTTTTGTGCCGATATTTCAACCCATTTTGAAGTGAGAGCTAAAAACATGATTTTCACTTGTAACATCCAAACCAAACATCCTTTAAGCCCTAAGATTTCACGAGGTAAATGAGAAAAATAGTAGCTTTCTTCTGATACCAAAATTTTGACCACAGGGTTGTGCATTGAATTGAATGACAATTACTACGGGAATGAGCACCTTTTGTTACAAGTTACATTAAGGGTCCATTCATACTTGCAGTGCAGTGAAAATGGATGAAAACAATCTCTGACTCAATGCAGCAGTAACGCAGTTAAAATTGCATTGTGCTGCTGCTGTGTTGAGTCAGAGATGGTTTTATCCATTTTCACTGCGCTGTATTGCAGTGAAGTATGAATGGACCTTTAGTGAAGACCTCTAGATTTAAAACTTTAGATTTACTTACTCTACTCTACCAATGTTTTGAATCCTGTTATGGAATGGAACTAGCCAACAGCTATAAATTGGAAGATGTCATTCTGCCTATTTTGTCCCAAATTTGAGTTATTTTGCCAAATTGTTGCTTTCTAGGTTAAATACAATATAGACTTATTTTAAGGATCAATCTGTTATCCCTTATTGTGGTTCTTTCAAAGCAGGACATACTTCAATCAGAAATTGACAATTTTACTGTAATTCTTTCCTTTCCATTTAAACTTTGCCACCTCTGTTTACATTGACTTGTGCTAAAACATTTGAAAATATTCACTCACTTTACATCAAACTTTGTAAAGGCTTTGTTGGCAAAACTATAAAAATCACTGTCGTTTACTGAATTCATGTTTTACAGCTATCAGAACTGACAGCGACATAAAATGTGCTGAGCAAATCGGAAATTAAACTCGTCCATCAAATCAGAGTGTTGACAAAATACAAGATTGATAACAAACATTACTGTAACAGCTTAATCATGCCGAGTCATAAAAATCATAGTTTAACACACCTGAGACCATAATTCAGAACATTCAATATCAATCAAAACAAAAATTTGGATCAGGAAATGTCTCTAATGAATCCAATCGTTTTGTTGACACAACATGAGATTAATATTTCCCCCTTCCATATCACTTTTCAAATTTTGTGAACACCATAAAAGCATGAATAAGTTTATATGTTACAGAACGAGGAACTTGGATTTCAGTGGGATTTCATGCACATTTTATGCTCGAATGCAGTCAAATGGGGGGTCGCCCCTTGTAATGTTTGACCCACAAAGAGTACTCCTGGTAAGAACATATGAAGATAGCTTGTGCACAACCACTGGATCTACAGTTACTCTGCAGCAACAAAGAATAAGGATGGTTTTGAAGGGATACTAACTTTAGTCTGAGTTTAAACCACGGCTAGTCCTACAGAGTGGACCTTTTTTCCTTTCAAAATACTGTGAAGTTTATGTAACGGGTGAGAAAAATTTTTTTTCTCTGGATGGGCCGTCCCAGCCCATCCATTGGAGGCATTTTCTCACCCATTACGGCAAATTTTTAAATGTGTTGGAGGAAAAAAGTCCAACTCATGTAGGACTAATTTAACCCTGGTTTAAAACCCCAGGTCTAAAGTTAGACTCCCTTTGAGAATACAAGTCTATGTGATTTTATTGACCATCAGCACCATGGTAAGATTTGTGTAGGCTGCAAGGGATTCGTCTTTAATATTTTAAAAAATTCTATTCTGAGTGGTTACTCAATGACGTAGAATCTACTAAAGCCAATTTTCAGAAACACTGTGAGAAAGTTAGTAGTGTCCTTGGAGTTAAGGTTTTAGGCCTAGGCCAAATGGACTTCATGCAAGTCAAATCCAAAACTTAACATTTTTAAAACCAATTTGGAGACATTCACCACAAAGTTTGTTAGGTAGGTAAACCCAAAGTTTTAAATCCGGTTTGTCCCGCTAAAGCGGGTGGCCGGATAACCTCGCTCTTCAGCAATCCGCTGGTGTGAGGATTTATTGGAGCCAAAAGATAATTGACCGGAAGACCTTCCTGAGTCAATCCACAGTTTTTCGCGGTGGGCCTAGCCTTGGGAAACCACACACAACATGCAAGGCAGCATGATTTAATGGATGTACTGGATGGCCGCCATTAGCTCTCCAGCAGTGGACACCCTGGTAGGTAGATCTTCTTTTCATTCACCAGGGAAACAGCTACCCCTCCTATCAGATTTCCGTTGAAACCCAAGTGGGGGGACGGTTTAGCGCCATCACTCGGTCCGGGACAGGAGTACTGGTTACCAGGAGACAGGTAGCAGCCTAAAGGAAACCTGACCTGACCCCAAGTGAAGAAATAAAATGCCACAGTTTAGACATCTGCAACAACACATAGGAACGAAAATAGTCAAGGCTGCGGGACAAAAACTTGCATGCACATACTACCATAGCTCTCTAGTGGACTGTAACTTTTAAAACTTGTGTGTCATCATACCATAAATTACGTAACAGGGCCAATAAGACAATGTAAGGTTTTAAGAGTTCCGGGACATTGAAAAATTTCATGACAGGTCTTGATTTGGTTAAGCAACATAATACTCTGCATAGTTCTAAACATATTACCAACCACCAGAGCAACATGACCCTAACGGTAGTGACTTTCCAATAGGCTCTTCATAAATGGGACAGGTAGCTTATTAATAGATTAAGGTCTTGTCTATCACGCTAACAATACACTGAAATAAGGACTCTACAAACATGACGTGCCACACGTGTGCTTGTATACACTGTTTGGATTGTGGTCAATTTCACGAAAGTACACGACAATTGACATTGCGGGTGGTAAACATAAGAAAACTTCAGGTCCAGGGGAGCCCAAAAAAAGAGTGAGAAGAAAAAGGGAAGAAAAGGCCGGCTGGCTACCCACTGTGTTAATTATGTCAAATAGAGAGTGATCAAAGCAACAACGATCCACATGCACTTGAGCATACGTCAATATTGTTACCGGCAACCATCCAAACAGATTCAAATTGAGAATGAAAGCCAACTCACCAAATCATAAGAAAGCTCTTCAAGAATCTAAAAATTTTAACCTTTTATTCAGGGGGTATATTAAACAAGGTAGGCTAAGATTTCGATCTTCAAAGTTGAATTACAGATGGAAACCTGTGTTAAGTTGGATTCAGTGCCACCAGACAGAATTTGCCAGACATCAGCTAATTTGTTTTCTTTTAACTTAATTTTACAATCACTTGATCTCAGTCACTGGGATTGGCTGTCACCATACTATAAGACATTGATAAATATTTTAAATTTCAAGTTCAAAGTGTTACAATCATATTTTTACAATACTTTGGTTCTATTGATGTTTCTGACTGTGGTGTTTGTAATTGTTTCATGATGGAATAGGACTTTTCTGACAATTGCATAGAAAAAAGATTTAGGGTGTGGCTCTACTACTGGAAAGAAACCATCACATCAAAGGTCCAGCCCATCTTCTATGTTCTCTATCATATCCCTCCAAAGCTGGCCTCTGAAAAGGCAACATTGCATACTAATTCAATCATACTTGATATTGTTAATTTGGTCTAATCAATTGCATTACCCGAACAACACAGTTATGCCTTCTCCGAAAGAAGAGGGGAATCTCGCATAAGAAAAAATAGAGCACACATAGCATATTCCACAACAAAGTCCCAAACCATTCGTTATAACATGTTGCAATACCAAGTCCCAGTCACAGGAAGCATATTGCAAGAAGTATGGAGAAGCTTGCCTAGCTCAAAATATCAAAGGGTTTTATTCGATTTACAGATTGGATAGAAAAAAGAAAGAATGTCATCAAAAAGATTTCCAGGTCCTATAATCAAGGGTTAGAGGTAAAAAGGCCCATATGCAATAGCAGTGCCATGTGTTAAATATGGCAGGTCCTAACCACTTACTAAGAAACACAAATGAAAAATGGCAGCTATTGCAGAGGGCCTTCTTGCACTAAACCCTGGTTATACTTGTACAAATGACTTTCATTATTTTGTTTGTATTGTAATAGCCAGGTCCACCAGATGGGCTGCCAGATTGGTTCACTTGTGTAACATGACTGATGGCCACTCTTAAGGAGGCGACCAAAACAAAACACTTCTTTAATGTACCTTGTGTGTACTCCAATGTGACAACACCCGTTTTAAAAAGTAGCAGAATTAAGGGGAGGAGTGAAAACACAACAAAAATAATCATTGCTGTAAACAGGTAGCCTTCAGATGAGGTAACACAGGTTTTCTTACCCTGCATGTGAGGAGAGAAGTGAGAGCAATGTCCTAACTCGGAAATTGTATGATTGGCGCCATATGGGCAGGGCAACTCATTAGGCCAAATAAAATGTTGATTGTTTTTATTCAATGTTATACAATTGCTTTCTGTTAGTTTTGTTTTTCAAATCAACCACAGGAGGGTATGCTGAAGTAGGGATATACTGTATTTAAAGGTCCATGGTCCGATCACTAATAGCCTCATCCCCAGGGACCCCAGATTTTACCGGAAGTGGTCAACATTTTGGTATCAGAAGCAAGCTACTATTTTCCTCATTTACCATGTGAAATCTTAGGGCTAAAGGATGTTTTGTTTGGATGTTATGAGCGAAAATGTGCCCCTTTTTGGTCGACCAATATTAATTTTACACAGTACTCTATGGGGATTACAAATCACGTTTTTAGTTCTCACTTCAAAAACGGGTTGAAATATTGGCGTGAAACTTTACTGATGAGGTGTTGGGGTAAAAGCCATTCTATGACAAAAACTTTATATACTTACATCGGGTCATTCCCGTTAGATATTAATTTTTTCACACAGAATTTTTCATTTTTTTTTTTTTTTTAATTCTCTAGAGTTGCCATTTTCATGAAAGATTCAACAAGTAAAATTGAACTCAACTACATTAATGTATTTTCATGTGTTTATATTCATATTTTCCTAGTGAAATCTGCAAAAAATAACAGTGTACACATTCCTACTGAAAGAGTTCTTCCCAGACCACCAGCAAGGTCCACGTGCACATCCACACGTACTACTTGCCTTTGTGTTCAAAAAGATTTATTCATTTTTATACACTATAGAAACACAACTAATCCACTATTCACTCACCTCTCAATAGTTAAAATTTTCAGGTAGACTGAATCAAGTATTCACAGGTTTAATTAAGGCTGTGTTCACAAAATATGACCCATTAAATCACTTGTTCTGATTTTATGGTTATCTAGAAACGAAGTACACATGGTAGATCTAGAAGCAGGAGTGATTGAAATTTGCAAAAGCTTTACCACCTTGTTTTGTTCAATTTGTTCATCCATTAAAGCTCAAGTGCACCTTTTTACCATTAGGTAAGGGGCTTAGCATTAACATAAGGGTTGCATCTGGTGCAAACATTTTGATTATTCTTATATATTGACCTCCCCCCCAAAAAAGGGGAAAAAGCAAACTCCAAATTTGAATTTTTTACAAAAAAAAGTCTAAAAAGAATACCACATTTATTCTAATTAGAGACCACATTTAAGGGTAACTAACTGCTACATGGGATGGGAAAATCTGACATTTGTTGAATGATTTATTAGCATATAGGCCTACAATTCAAATCACAAGAATGACTACACACCAGTGGAGGGTCCATATACCTAAGTACTAGGTCTCCTGTAGTAAGCATGTACACAAACTACACCAAATAAGCTGGATATCGAGTGTGTTATATAGACGACAAGGTATCGTTGTGATATCAGTTTTCCAATTTAAACTGTTTCTCAACTGGAAATCAGGTCTGCTTTTTTGCTGTATTCCTGCAAAAATAAACAGGTAGGGACTAAATTCTCATTTTTTCTAGACATACTGTAAACATAAATTTGTAAACATTTTGAATGTGATTGGATGATTTACGGTGCACTGATTTATGACACTGTCTTCAGATAATCATTTTTACAAGCAGGTATTTTCATTTTATGTTAAATATTTGTTATAGCTAGTCTATCAAGAAGACCTTATTCCACCACTTCTCGATGCACTCGCTCGTTGGCTACATCAGTGATGGCAAGCTGAGGTTCTTCAAGATGGACTAGATACAAATTTGATTTTAATTGATTCTAATTTATGAGAAAAAATATCTGGATATTGGTCCCTTATACAGATTTCATTTATTATTTTCACAGAAGCAAATTAAGGTGCAACGAGAGATTTCACATATCAGGTGTCCCTAAAAAAATCGAAAGTACTGATTTTTGCCATGAAGAATGTTTCTTTGGTACAAAAATTGTGAAATTTCTAATTTTGTATAGGAGCAAATATGAAATTCAGTCTGTTTTACAATGAAATATAAGCAAATCAAAATCACCTTTGTTCTCTCTTTTTAAGACATTTCTGTAGCGAAATACAAGGTAAGAAATCTATTGAGTGTCTAATCTATATGAAATTACTATTATGACACAATATTTGGGTGCCTCAAAATCTCTTGTTGCACCTTTAAATAGCATGTACCAAGATCTTTCTGAGAACGATTGCATCATCTCTTGCATCAAGTTATCAGTGTCCATTAAACTTTTACTGTTACATGGCTCAGTGGTTAGGTTCTAGATATTTCTATATTCATAAGCAGTACCTATAATACTGCATTGGAGACCAAAATCTATACCATGGGGGTTTCACAGTAAGCCCTGTGTTAAGTTCAATGTCCGATAGGCCTACAGACAAGCCCCTTTTTAGTCAGGCTGATTTGTATTTTTTTCTCACGCATCCCTGCTTCCTATTGACTCTGTTTCCTCCCATATGTTTCTGTTTCCTTCTCTCTGATAAATGGCAAAACTCCATTTGTGTAATTTAAATTAGAATGAATTACCGGTTACCTCATAGGGGTAATGTGAATTTTCAGGTCCTAAGATTGTCGAAATTGGTACCATGTGGTTACATAATGTGGCACAGCTTCTAACATGTGGAACTGCTTCCCTCCGGAATGTGATAGTGTCCAGGGCATGTGGAAATTATACACACCAGAATTAATGTTCACAATCGGTAGTAGAAACTGGCATGTGATGTCCTTCATGGCCAGTGATCACATTACCGCTCATTGTCCCCCGCCGGCTTTCCACAGTTGGAGAGAATACTTTTTGAGGGGTTTTTTTTTGCAAACATGATTTTTATTGGTATATTTGATGCTCACTGTGCCCCTGCCTTCTCTGGTTTTTACCAATAGAAAAATGGGAAATGACAACTCCCTGGTGGTAACTTTGATGCAGAGCACATTGATGACGTTCAGGATGTGCTTCAGTGGTCTCAACTAACCTTTTTTACATGAAGTATGTCTGCTTTTTGGCTACTGTAATCTGCATACAAAAGTACAATACTTCATCCATAATCAAAGAACATGATTTTTTTCTCTTTTTCCTTTCTTTTGATGATTAAAGTGGGGGGACAAGGTTGTCGATAGAGAGTCAACCCCATCTTATCTCTGCGACCTAAGCTTACGGGTGTTTTTCACAAGGCTTTTGTTAGTATCAGGCAACTTAAAAAAAACGCTCAGCCAAAACAGCCTATATCACACCACACGTGGCAACGCCTCACTGCTCATATCTTCTCAGTTCACACATTGGCCAATGCATCAACCAACTTCGCCGAAATTCAACATAGCCTAACTGTGAACCATGATCAGAACAATATTGGATCCCAATAAATACATCCTGATATAATCCAATAACAGAAACAGAAAATATTGATATTTTTTTTATTTTTTTTATTGTTTATGTTTATTTCCACATCAATGCAAAAGACACCTCAACTGGTTTGATGATATGTACTCATTTGAAATAACACTCAGCTGAGAGCCAACATATATTACAACTTCCCAGCCCTTTTCCTACATTATCTTGCAGCAATCCTTACCATCACTAACAAGATTGTCCTTAAAATCAGTGGTATGTCAATGAGAAACTTCCTGGGTTAGAGGACAGTGCACCCCATAGAACAACAACAAAATAAGAAGGCAATGCAAATACATACCACAGAATAGCTACCTTTTGATTCCGAACCTTAACTATTTCTTTGTTTTTCTCATTTTATTCAATGCAATTGTTGAGAATGGGATAGCAGGACAGGAAATTTCCCTATGATGATGAAACTTGAAATACTTTCCATGTGTGATGAAAAATCATCTGAATCAGTAAGAATAAACCGAATTATTATTCATAACAAAATTCCCAGATCTTTCTCAAAGGACATCAGATTTTCTGATTCTGAGGATACAAATTCACTAACTTTGTACTGCTTAGGTTGTAGAAACCTACCAAGAACATTTTAAAAATTTATTGGACAAAAAGTCAAAGAAAAACAACTAAAGATTTGAACTTGTCCCGAATATTTTCAACAGATTTGTTAAAACCTGACAGTAAATGGTCTCAGAAAATCAACTATCCTGTTGTCAGCCCTATGTGTTAACATGTCCCTGACACAATTTGCAAGGGCTTAGTATGTCTTACATATTGATTCTAGTCCCCTTAATCAATATCAAATAAATCAATCCCCTTGTTAAATTACTTTCATATCACCATTCAGAAAAGCAGTAACCATGATTGTATTATATGGTATTATTTGTTATGTGTTTTGTCATTCAGCATATTAGCTTTTCAAAGCAGGATTAAAAAATTCCACAATTTTTTTCTTAAATTCCATTCACCCCGCTTTGACAACATCACCTGCCCAAAACAGGCATATGCCTTAACACCACCTGGTATCTGCTTCTAAATGCATCCTTTCCACAGTTACAACTTGGTGTGGGGGTGGGTGCAGCAATTGAATAAGCAACAAATTCAAGTCACCATACTTATTGATGGGCAACAAACCTTGAAAGCACTTAAAGTGCCCCCTAATTGATGGAAGTAACCATCAATATATGTTGGAACTTATGCTTACATGCCCAACATGGCTACACTTTACATGACCATTTGCTAAGGAGCAAAAAAATATCAGGACACCCACAGATGCGTGTACATACAGCTGTGCAAACTCATATGGAAGGTGAATGAAAAGGAGGCTACTATATGAATTAAAATTCAAAATTCCTATGCACAGGCCTATTCATAAGTGCACTTTTTAAAATAAGTTATTCACATGGTGTCGCAAACAAGTCAAGATTTGTGGTACTAATAGTTGTATGACTTGGAGCTCTCATGTGAGTAGGGTGAACACACTTGAGAATCTCAAAAGCTTTGTCCTAGGTTGCTGAGGCTTAAGCTACATGATTGATAACAATACCCAAGTTTGTACATTGGCAAGGGATTCTAATGTGAAAGTATACAGATGGACAATTCTGGCTTCATTGGATTAGTGATAGTTTAAACAGCTAGTGTAATAATATTAATCCGGATGTCAGAACTTTTAGTACTTAAAACAACCAACTGAACCCTATTTATAATTGAAGGTTGCATTTCGTGATCCAGCCACCTTCCTGTTTTATTCAGTGTTCACTATAGATATTCCTGGGGAAAGAAAAGCTTATTCACAAAATTTGAGTTGATCCCATTGGTGGTTTGGGTTATTGAGCAATGTTAGTCCCACGGTCCCATAGGCCACTGTGAACATTTCCACCTTATTTTTAAAAAACACTTAAAAAAAAAAAAATGCGAATTTCTTACAGATACGACCAAATTGCACGTAAGATTAGATACACATGGATTACAAAGGCTTAAGGGTCAGAATGATATAAAAATCTAAACTTTTTTTAGCCAAGTCGGGGGAAGAGGTGGCTCACGAAATGCCCCTTTAATATTGTATTACGTACAAAGAAGTTTTTCCACACTTTTAAATTTCTGCTTACAATGTCAATTGCTACCCTGCCATGGAGAGTGACTGCGTTTAAGGCATCTTAATGCATCCCACACAATACTGGACCATAATGACATTTCATGTTATCCCAAGTTTAAGCCAAAATGAGAGATGTATTCTAACCTTGAACCACTAACCAATTTGATTAGATTAACATTGCACTAAGTTTATTTTACAGCTATATGGGAAAACTGTTTAAGTGACTTTTGCCCTAAAAGCTGATGAAATTGTTCTAACTTTTGGCCTACAAAATCCATCATCAAGATCATCACCTGACTGCATATAGGTTTAGGCAATATCAGAGGCACAAACACACACAACGTGCTATTTTTGTAAGGAAATGTGACCACCATTACATCATTGTTCGTTCTCTGTTATGTTCAAAATAACAAAGCCAACAAAGGTGCATGCCATGGAGAAGCACAGTGTCCTCAGAAAGGTTGTGATGACCATGGCCCATGACTCATTCTTTTGCTAAGCACCATGCACCATATTCATAGGCTTCCCTCCAATAATTTTGGTTGTGGAGGTGGGGGGGGGGGGATGTTGAAAGTATTCTTCAGCCCTACCCCAATAAATTGAAGGTGAAAGTAATGTATAAGTTTAAAACATACAAATTCCAGGAAACCTACACATTTTCCGGATTACGCTATTTTTTTTATAAACTAATGGTTCCGGCCAGGTGTGTATGTTTAAAGGCAACTGCTTCAGGGGGCTTTCCCCTGACCCCCAATGTGTGATATTGTATTAGGGAGTCCACAAGTAGCACATCCATGCATATTAATTGTATTCAGGGATTTAATCAAAAGAAAAAAAAAACTGTGTGATTTGTATGCTGTTATTCTGGCCCTTTCTAAGGCAAACTTAACAGATGGCAACTAGTTTTTTTTTGTACATTGGTCAAGGGGTACAGTTTTTCCTAAATTACCAGTTTCCCCAAATTATGCAGAAAAACACACCCCGAATATAAAAATCAAACTTGAAGAAATGCAAGTTGTGATGCCTTGGCCAGTTTTTTTACTGATGCTTGGTCTATCTTACACATCTTCTAGGTTTTATTGAGTTTATGGGTTCTTTAGGAACTTGCTTTGTTCAATGCCCATGTTCAGCCCAATCCCAGATTGCCACATTCCCATTTTCAGGACAAAAATAGATTGGACCCACAGAACAAGTGGATGGGTTCAAGTGGGAAAAAAACCAAGTCCAGCAAGGACATAAAATTGCAGTTGTTTGGGGATTTTCAGCTGAAAAATTGAAATTAAAACAAACCTATCAATCTGGACCAAAATCCACCTCAAATTCCACACAAGGGCAACAACATATACTGGGTACGTATGATATGAGAATTAGTTAGAATAATAAATAAACAAATTTACATCCAGACCAACCCCACCCACCCACCTCAAAATTCTCACCCCAAGGGCAACACAACATACTTTGGGTATAATTTATGATAGGAGAATCCTGGTTCTACAAGATAGCCAGGCCTTTACTCCTTCGCAGAAAAATTCACACCATTCACACAATTTCAATTCATGTTCTTCATCCATAAAGTCTTCATACAAACAACCACCCTTTGATACTCACCAATAACCAATTCCCCAACATATCAGATTAAAGGCACGCATGCAGGCTTTTCCCTAAACAGTTTCCAAATAAATGCAGATCCCATAAAAATAACCAAGCTTAAACTCCATTGTTGTATTTCCTGTGAAAGAATTGCTTGAATCCCAGAAATTAACTATTTGTCTTTTTCTTGAATTAACTTCAAACGCTTCCGTCCACTTTTTTCACATGTAATCTTTATTTGGTTTTCCATCCTACGTCACAGTGGGTGGACGGCCCAAAAAATAGCCAATTTCCAAGGGTTGAAACCGCACACCGGAAACCCTGCAATGCACCAGGGTGGGGGGGGGGCCGGCTCATGTCTACTTATTTTTCGTCATATCAGCACAGCCTATTACTACTATTTCTATCAAGACGTGTTTTAAGTAACCCGGGTTCAGGTTATTGTTTTTCGAAATCTAGAAGTGGTTCTATTTAGAATTGAGTTTCTTTGTTTTTGTTTACATCATGTTTTTCCTCTGTATTACCTTATAGCGTAGGCCATACCCACCTCAAGCTATTGGCAACACAGGCTTGCATTATTTTTACAATGGTGGGTTTTAATTACTTTGTTTACAACCATACTGATATTACCCAATTTACCAAGTGCATGTACATAGACAACCTCAAATGACTTGCTAGGAAACACAAATCACAAGGAATGTAACAATAAAAAAATAAAATTTCCAGCAAAACATACAATTGATGTAAACATACCATAATGTCCCAGTGGAAGTTTCTGCTTCAGGATAGAATCTGTGTCTTTCTCAGGGCAAAAAAAATCATCACTTAAAAAAAATCTCATTTGGTCCTGATCAAAATTTACAGAATTTCCTCAATATTTTCAGGCAGTTCCTAAAGCAGTGCCCCGCTCCTGTCCTGCTCGTTGGGAATTGAACAGGGGGCTTGAATTGGGATGTGCATGGAATTATGCTCATAAGACAAGGTTATGTACATTTGCCAGCTTTACCATTATTGCTTGTTCATGAAAAAGTTAATTAATATTTTTTATCGTTCCTCAGAGAGGCAAGAGCATGCAAGCTCTTAACTAAATGTGCTCCGGCAATGATTACTGCAAGTCTTTTAGGTTCTTACTTTTATAGGGATATACTTCTATACTTTGATTACCACCAAATAAGCAGGAAATATACACATTGCGTCTTTAGCGGTGTCTTGCGACCACGTTATTCCATATCAATTCGCACTGTTATGAGGCGCCTATTTGGTGGTAACAAAGTATAGCATGCAGAATCTGGCCTGATCAAAATGGTTTTATTCAGGCTTGTCAGAACTGTAAGTTCCGTTCTCAAAGTTTAATACTTTTGGACTTGGAATCCAGCTAAAGAAGTTGACAAGAAACTATGGATTCCTCCACTTCACTACAAGTGCAAAACTACAGTGCTTACTATAGAATCCGTTCCAACAATCTGTTATGAGGATCTTTGTGAGAATGAGACTCTCAATTCACGCCAAAATGTTCACGCTTGTTAGTAGGTCATATCAAAAGCCATTCAACTTCAACACCTACTTCAAATGTGAGAAATCGCTTGATACACAAACATACATGTAAGCAATCCTCCAATACCACACTTCACCAACCCACACTACCATCTGAATTAGCTGGGAATAAACTACCCCGGCCTGTTCAACTCACAACCCACTATAACCATACCCAAGCACGGCTCGATTGGTCAACTAGTAGGGTCATTTCAGTCAAACAAAGAACACCAATGAACTATTTATAACAGCCTCAGGCCCATTTAATGCACCTGATCTGCAAAGGGTAAAACATAACTGGTTGCAGTTAACAACACCAGCCTAAATGAGATAATAGCTGATAATTGTTCATCATTAACTGTGTAACCTTATCATAGATCCACCAAGTGTGCTTTCCAATGACTGGCACTTCTTTAGGGCAGTGGAACACACACTTTTTTTAATAAATAATCAAACAAGTCCAGCAATCAATGTATGTACATTAACCCCAATCCAAAGTGGGTTTGTTTTCTTGAAACAACAGCTTGTTATGTTCTGTTCATGTAGTGACATTTGTGAGTATAAACCGCCTGTGATGGATCTATAAATTCCTGACTGTGTTGTGGGACTTCCCTAATTGTGTCCTGGGTATTTTGTAGCTTCATCTTAGGACATTTGGTTTAATAAATAACAATGATCAAAATAGAGTTTCCCCAAAAATGTATTTTTTAGGCTTCACCAACCAACTGACAAACCATTATGACCTAATTTTGGTATGTGCACTTTGCCTGCCAATCCGATTTGTGGAAATTCAGATGCTTTTACTTTTTTAGGAAGATGCCAAATCATCCAAGTAGAGAATAATGGACTTTTTCTCATCCGGATTGATGTTGTGGCTGCTAGTCAATTAGTGCCAATGTCCATGTATAATTTTGTTCATCAAAGATGTTAGGGTGAATGTTACAATTTAAATACGTACTCATAACAT
Organism: Ophioderma brevispina; assembly: GCA_023653785.1. NCBI lineage: Eukaryota > Metazoa > Echinodermata > Ophiuroidea > Amphilepidida > Ophiodermatidae > Ophioderma > Ophioderma brevispina. The sequence continues at coordinate 34,739 of JAMKCH010046486.1, forward strand.
GTACTATGTATTTCCCTGCAACATGATATATTTACTCCTAAGTATTTGCCAATTGTAGAAAAATAAGCACTCCGTATCCTGGTGCAAATGGCGTTTATATAAATCCTAATTACTTTTTTAGGTTTGCGCGTTCCTTAAAATAAAGTGATGATATGAGTCACATGTTTATTGCCTGGTATAAGGCGTAGCAGGTCCTGTTTCTAATACTATAACCAAGCCTACAAAGATTAACACGGTGACATGGATTTCTATAAATTACTAACCTGTGTCATCAGTCAATTATAAGCAGAGATCATAATATCTACTTTAATATACACCAATATGGCTAAGCCGTCATCTAGCATCATACTTACAAATTGAAAAGTATTTCGAAGTTTACACACATTATCAAACCAACAAGCCAACGGGATAATCTCAAACTTTGAGGTAGGGGTACACAAAGTTCTGGCCCCGGGAGGATCTGCTCATAGTAAAATGGCTTCAATTTAGGAAATAGATTATTTGTGTAGTATTTTATGTAAACCTGAAATCGTATCCCCAAACCTGAGGCCGGTACCATTGCCAGACGCAGTGCGGGGGAGGAGTTTCCATTCACTAAAAAAAAGCTAGTCAGGGTTTGCGAAATGTATGGTATGTTTTTGAATGGGCGCTCGAAGATGGGGGCACATGTGGACCAGTTTGTGTGACTATATTGCTCGAGTATCATTATATTCCCACAATTTCTTTCAAAATTGTGAAATTAGGTATTTTCTGGAGATATTATCCTTTGAACACAACAGATAAAATACCACTTGGGCCAGTTTCACCTGAAGGTTCAAGAAACTAAAGGTATAAGGTGTGTAACATCATTGGGAGTCTATTGTGGGATTAAACCCTTTTCAAACAAAAGAATATTGTACAGATCAGAGTGCATGTATTATCATGCATTGAACTAATCAATATATTATTTTTCAGTGAAAGCACCAGAAGTTATTATGTTGTGAGTGAAATGAGGGACTCACTCTCAGGGGAACATTAATCATGAAATTCATGGAAATTTGGGGGATTTGACTGCTGAAACTAATGTAACAGTCTGTTGAGGGACAAATGTGTGGACAACGCTCTAATGTGGATGGACAATTTACCCTTCCCCTATTCCCCACTGCCTCCAAGATGCCAGGGAGGAATATGATGAAGAAAGCAGTGTTCAACAAAGAGCAATAAAGGAAAGCATGGTTGTGTTCAAAGGTCTCAGTTTACTTTCAACAAGGGTGTTTTTATTGTTCTACCTTCTGCTGAAACCTGGAGTAAAGCTGAGACAACAAGACTGTTTTGGAATTGAATTCCCCAATGCTACGTGTATTTATTAGCAATTGCGACATTATAAAGTTATAAATTATGTTATATCACAAGAAGCAGCACTTTATACCTACTTTTTATTTTAATTTTCAATAAAGAATGTCTTGAAGGTGATTTTCAATGGCAACTTTGTTGATATCAGGATAGCCAAAACTGGTCCAATAGGTTTTTCAACTGTCTGAGATAATTAGCCATAACTCCTGAACCAGACCACCAAATTACACCAACTAAAATTCTCATGAAAGCTGGAACACTCCTAAAAAAGAATCAGTAAAACTCCAGTTGAGATGAACTTAATTTTTTGGCCAAAAAAATTAATCTTTGATTGTATAGTTTTTTTTGGGACAGTCTGTAGGAAGATGCCAAATCATCCAAGTAGAGAATAATGGATCTTTTTCTCACCGAATTGATGTTGTGGCTGCTACAATTATTGCAGATGTCATGTGATAATTTTTTTCATCAAAGATGTTAGGGTGAATGTTACAATTTAAATACGGTACTCATAAACATGTACTATGTATCTGCAACATAGATATATTGACTCATAAGTTTTGCCAATGGTAGAAAAATGAAGCACTCCGTATCCTGTGGCAAATGGCGTTATATAAATCCTAATTACTTTTATTAGGTGTTGCCCGTTCTTAAAATAAAGTGATGATATGAGTCAATGTTTATTGCCATGGTCATGAAGGCGTAGCAGGTCACTGTTCTAAATATATAACCATAGCCTACAAAGGATTAACACTGTGACATGGATATTCTATAAATTACTAACCTGTGACAGTCAATTATAAGCAGAGATCATAATATCTACTTTAGATGATAAACCAATATGGCTAAGACCGCATCTAGTATCATACTTACAAATTGAAAAGTATTTCGAAGTTACACATTATCAAACCAACAAGCCAACGGGATAATCTCAAACTTTGAGGTAGGGGTACACAAAGTTCTGGAACAGGGAGGACTGCTTCATAGGAAATGGCTATCAAAATTTAGGGAAATAATGTATTTGTAGTAGTTATGTAAACACATGAAATAGTTATCCCCAAACCTTATTCCTGACCATTTCCAGACCATTGCTTTGAGGAAGTTTTCCATTCATAAAAAAAGCAAGTCAGGGTTTAAATTTTGGTATTTTTGAATGGGCTCTATGTGGGGGCACATGTGGACCGTGATGTTGAATATAGTTGCTCAGATCATTTTTCCCAAAATTTCTTTCAAAAATTGTGAAATTAGGTATTTTCATGGCGATATTTGGAATCAGCATGAGAAACACATTCAAATGAGTACAAACAAGCCTAGGTTTTCGTATGCATTCTTTAGATAGCTTCCCAAATGATTGAAGGTTACTTGCCAAACCATTTAAAAACATTGACTTAGGTGTAAATATCCTCTACCAAATACACCAGGGTTTGATTTCCAGATCATGACCATAGTTATAGGTAACAATAGGATTGCTGGAATTCTTCCTCTTTTGTTTTTGCCAAAATATTTAATGTGGACAAAATTTGTTGTCCCGATCATCATCACTGTCATCATGACCTTTATCAGTGCTGTCATTATGGATCAGTCACTGTCACCACTTGACTGATTTACTGTCATGTCAACTAAAAGTTTGATCAGTTTTCATTCTTGTATTTTCTTTAGTTATTTGGGTTAATTGAAGAGGTTTAAATGTTACTCACTAGTTTCATCCCCAAAGCACTACCTGCCTATTTATTGCCATCTAAGGACTATTTTGATTGGTTACTTGGAAGATAAGCATGGTGGCATTTTAAAGAGACACTGGCACATTTGAAAAATAGTGCGCCCTCAAGATTTCTAAAATCGATATTTTTGCATGGTTGTAAAGCTTTTATATACAAAAGCCCTCACCCGATATAATTATGACCAAATCAGCTTCCTTATGGGTAAACGGAACGATTTTGTAATTTAGCGTCGCCGGCGACGCGAAATCAGCAGACGACGAAAATGGCGTTTAACACAAGAACACTCGCGCCGTATGCACGTTTCTCATGCTATATACACTGTTTGACCGGTCTATAACCTTTGTGGTTTTAATATCAGTGAGTACGAGTCAAAATATTCATGTAATATACACATTTGTTGATTAAAGTTATGGAAAACTTAAAAATTGGCCTACAAATTACCTGGATGTCTTTATCCTCATATCAATGTCCCTATCTGTTTTGGGGTATGTTATTTTTATGTGTTTTTATATCTCTGTTCTTCCAATGGCTTAGACTATCATTTGAGAGCAAATTGAAGAAATTTCATATTTTGTGAAAATGTGCCAGTGCCACTTTAAGCAGAAGAACTGTAGAAGGCCCAGTTGAATCAACATCTGAATATAACCCCACAGCCCAATACAGAAGCACTGTTTTGATTGGTGATTTATAGGGCCATCTCCTGTTGTGTCCTGTAATGAGCCAATCAGGCATATTGTAACAGAGGTGGTAGTTCTCAGGGGGTTAAGAGATTGATTTCATTCAAATGCGCTCAATGATGCAATGACAAGTACTACTGTTGTCACCATTGTGATTACCAAGGTCAGCCGATTAACAACAATTAAACAAATCTCACGCTTCACTAAGCAATTATGAGTGACACTGAATACACTAAGTACTGGTACTCTAAGCAGGTATTTATTTATGCACTAATTAAACTTACTGAAATCAAAAAGCAAATGTAAAAACTGCTACAAGACTCAACATGCCCATTCTATTTTTAGACTAAACGTAGTTGCAACGCCGATTCACCAATAGACTGGCTTATCATGCTTATTTACAGCATGTCTGTCCAGTGTGGCGGTGTAGAATTTGACATGTACTTGTTGATAGTACAGAAACAATGGCACAACTTTGGTATTGGTATAAAATGATAAGATAGGAAGCTATAACACATCGGAACTTGGGAGACTCAATTGCACATGCACTTTGCTGAGTGAAAAATAGTAGCAGAATTGCCTGTTTGTGAGGTCTTTGCGGGTACAACAACGGAGATAACCCACATTCAATGATTCTGTTCTATTTTACATTTACAAAGAAAAAGGTAAGCCCACCTGGACTTTGACATACTGACAGCATCATTAATCAGAAAGTATTTCACATTTTTTTAACTAAAAACAACTCCATATTCCCATATGCGCCAAAGCGAGTTACACAAGCGGCGGTATACTGACAAAGGGACTCCTCTCAGATTTGGACAGTTTAGGTTTCATTTGGGCCCAACCCCAATTAAAGTCCCTATCAGAAATGGTACAGCTGGTGTCTACACGATTTCTGTGGCCTGAATATCACCTTCAAATCTACAAAACTGAGATCATGTTTAACATTTAACATGCGAGTAGACTTGCAACATTATCATGCAATGAAGGGTATACTTCAGTGTAATCACAACTGAACTCTTACAATGTCCTCCCCACAAGCAATGCAAGGGATAACGACAGTGACGGCACCAGGATAAACATTTGGGGGGGGGGCAAGAACATTTTGTTAGGTTTATACACAAAATAAATGCAGGAGAACCTAAGAATTCTCGTAAATCTTGATTGCGAGATTTTACTTCTCCATGAATTTCTGACCCTGTTGGGAAACTTATTAACACCTTAAAGGTGCTTATTCCGATTTATGTCTAATGTGTTCTCTACTTGATATAAGAGCTTGGCACTTGCACGTACACCCCATCAAGCACCATGGGAAACAAACTTGCGGTTTTGATGGTAGAATCTATAATGTGCATTGCAAAGCCATATTCAACACTGTGCTAATATTGATGGTTAACCATAAATTCGGCAGTTTTTTGGTTTATAAAATTATATCTTGCCAATGAAATGGATTTGAAGGCTCAAATTTCAGTCAGGACGACAATTCCATCTGATATCAAAATCGATACTACTTCTGGGTAAATCAGGGGTGTCCCAAAGATGATCGGAATGACCTTTAATTGGCAAATTCCTATTGCCACATTCTACTCCCTTTTGGCACTTTGTGAACACAATTTTGAACATACAAGGTAGAACAGTGGTCAACAAATTTAGGAATCAACTGGAATGAAGATCAGTTAAGTGCACAACTTTTGATGGTAAAAATTCAATGTTTGGATTCCAATTAGGCCTTAATATGGTAAGAGTACCTGTACTTTTTGCAAAGCTTTCTTTCCCCATGCTGGTTGTAGGTATTAAAATAGCATACATATTAACTAGAGGTTTGGATCCAGGCCAGGGACAACTCAGTAAGAAGTACAACCTGCAGGAAACTATTCCCACATACCCAATAAAGACAAGACAACAAATGAGGGGTGAAACAGGGGGTAACATTAGGACCACACTTATTAGTTAGGTGTTTAAAGCAAATATATTGATACAATTTTGGGAGGCTTTCTGTCACTGAGGTTTCTTTTACCATTTCTGGGACTGAGCACTGGATTTTAGGGGAACATGCTCTAACATAGTCAAAATGAATTTTAGCTAATTACATGATTTGCAAACCACAAATGTACCTGAAATTGGATATTATATACTCCCCGCCTAAAAAATCCGAACGAAGTTGAAATGGCCATCAACATGTTCAAACTTGCTTTCAAATGAACGCGCCAAGCCAGCTGGATAAATCTCTCAAACTTCCACATCATGCTTCGTTACCAATGCATTACGCTCCTGGCATTTATTATTATAATTCACCTACATACCTTTTTATTACAGTAATTTATATCGTTCGGATTTTTTAGGCGGGGAGTATAACATTTGAAGACTGCACTGCAGTAACTCTACACCAATATGAAAGATATTACCAACTATGGTTAAATAACAGGTACAAAATTAAATTTTGTTTTTGCTACATATTTGCTTTGTATCTAGACCCCTTTGTATTTAGTCAACAGATCCTTGTATCAAGTAGCCAAATTTAACAGCTTGAAGATTACTTATCTGAGTGGGCCCTCAACTCTTAACAGGAGGAAAAAAAAATCTGTAAATCTGGGAATATAAAAGGACTAGAATGGAATTATATTCTGAAAGTTTTGTCTAATTTTTGACGATGCATCAAGATATAATTGGGAGACTAACTCAAACCCAAAAAAAGGTTGATATGCAAAGGATCCATAGGAGAAAATCTGTAAAATGGGAAATAAAGGAATAGGGAATGGATAGTATTCTGAAATTTTTGTATAATTTTTGAGAGTCAAAATAAGGGAACTCAAAAAAGACAGAAGGGTAGGTTGACCAATATGCAAAGGATCCAATTTACAGAAATAATCGACCGATATGCAAAGGATCCAACTTACAGAAATAATGGAACACATTATTCTGCAGTTGATATTCAACTAGCAAATATGGAACTTCCCATCTTTCTTAACCCTTTGGGTGCTGTAGGCAATATAGACTCCAAGTGATAAAAATTGTTTGAATTTCATCAGCAATATCAAAATTATTTTAAAAGGTGCATTTTCATGACCATATTTGGAATTAACAAGATAAATGCATTCAAATGAGTCCAAACAAGCCTAGTCTTATGTATTTATAACCTATACGGAAATTACCAGTAGTGAAAGGGTTAATGTGATCATCTGAGCCAAGCCACTGTGTGTACTTGTTACGTAACAAAGAATTCAACCTACAGAAGGAGAGAGAGGGAGAGAGACAAACTTTAACACAGCTGTTGTGGAAAGAAATAATTAGCGATATTTATTTCCAGTGACTTTACACGAGGAGCTCATTATGGCCTTCGTCTAAACGTGTGTGACTAATGGTGAACTAACAGAAGGGAGATGAGCTCTGTGTTTTATGAAGGCCTATTGCATGTGTCTGATTTGAGTACTGGCATGGCGGCACTCAGGATCAACTACCCCGATCAATGGAATTAGCTTTTGATTAGCCCTGTTTTGGCGTAACCTTGGGTGTGACAATTTAGTGGAATGTGGATTTCCTGTGAGGGCTTTGTAGCTTGCTGGACACTCATTCAGGGATCGGTGAGCAGTGCCAACGTCTTAATCAGTACTCGCTGTGATTAAGAATGAACCAGTACTGTGTACGCTTCGCTCAATAGACACTTTAGAGTCCTTGCTGTAGCATAGCGTAGACGCTCTCTGCTTTCAAGTACTGTGCTATTGGATTCATACATGGAAATACTTTACCAACTGGACCCTATTGGATTATATTTATAAGGATTAATATTATTGCTCTTGTAAGATGTCTTCTGAACTAACAATGTTTAATAGGTAAGATTTGGGATTTTTTTAACGTGAATGATGGTTTTTGTGTATTTACTGTTTTATGTGTGTGTGTGTGTGTATGCATATGTGTGTGTATTTATTGTTTGTAAATGTGTGTTCTTGCTTGCATGCGTGTGTGCATATGTGTGTGTGCGTATGTGGTGTGTGTGGTTTGTGTGAGTGCATGCGTTCAAGTGTATGATGGTGGACGGAAAAATTGAATCCTTACTATCTAAATGAGTAAAAAATATGGATACTACAACATAGGAAAGTCTTCAGTAGATACAGGTCTGGAATATGCATTAGTGATTACCCATATTGCTCCACTCTGATCTACACAGAGCAAGTCAAGTGATATCCTATGGGATAAAGTTTGCATACTTTTCTTTTTAGTAAGCTCACGGTACTCTTTTGCTTACCTTAACCCTAAACCAACCCTAAACATTAACCCTAAATCCAAATCCTAACATAAACCTATTCAACAGTCCAAATGTACTTTTACCAAAGTTGATAAAAGTTTGGTATGCAGCTTTCTCCTTCATAATGTGCCAGTTCCTTAGTTAAGAGTAAAGGAATTTAAATACATTTGAGGATTGCCAAAACACGGTTTGAGAATATCTACCCAATACCTCTATTCAAACTTATAGCATCTTCTTCATACTTAAAGAGACAGAACATTTCCAGAAATTTTTTTTTGCATAGTCCTATTTCTAATTTTTACCAATTAATTAACTCACATCTGATTAAGTGAACAAGCCCCAAAATATCTTTATGCAATTTAATGATAATTTAGTATTTTCTGTTGTGTATGTCAGAAAATCCAAGCATGTTTCTCTATAGGATTGATTAAGACAGCAGGCAAGTTCAACACTTTGTTCTTGGGTTTCTTTTCTACTTGTTTGTACACAAAACCTTTGAAATTGTGTACTCTGCAAACAATAAAGTGCATATTTAGCTAAATTAGCTAATACAGTGAAATTCATATCATCAAAAATCTCACTGTGTCCCTTTTTGTGTACTAGTTCATGTTCATTGTGAACTCTGAAATTTCAAACAAACACTTATTTTTTATTTCAATTCTCGGGTTTCAATTAACATTTTGGACATTGCCATGTATCTACATCAACTTTCTCCTTGATTGCATGGAAGGTCAAGAAAAAGACTAAGGCAAACAGCGAGCACTGAGGTACAATGAAGCATAGCTGTGAGGGAGGTTATGGGAGAATTACGGCCTAAGAGTTAACTATGGGTCAAGGCACGGGTTATCTTCTTATCGTTTTTATTTATTTACCAATGTAATTGTCTTAGTTAATCAGGCTGATCAAAATTGTTTGAAAATAAGATTATTTCTCAATTACAATTGATCCGTTTGTTGTATTTTAGCATTTCAGAAATACCCCCGATCCAAAAGTTTGTATTCAAATGCATTTCCTCTTTAAGTTTGTAAGATATGTTATAGGTTTCCCTCTTTTGTCTATCTTACAACGCCAAGGTCTGGGGAAATTGGCACTTCTAGTACATCAGTCAGATTGAAAGGAAAGGCTTTATTTTAGGACTTGTGGGTAAAGCAGTTGAGTAGAAAAATTGAATTGCCATCAGTTGTAAGGTACATGCATTTGTGTTATGACCATGTCAAATTTGTAAGAGTTGCTATGTCTTGCTTGGGGTTAAACTAGGTCATATGGAGAAAAATTATAAAATGTTCCAATATCTACTAAAACAGAGACCAAATTACTCACCTGGTCACAAGGATTAAAAATATACCGCAGATGGGTAATAAACAGACCCTGCAACCAGTCTAAATACAATCCTACTAAGACAAGCTTAAACTCCTGTCTGTTTGGTATAGGCCCTAAATCTTAACTGAGACCTATGAGCAGTTTTGAGTAATCTTAGGGTGATTTGATTAGTAGTGACTCAGTCACAAGTAATTGCTTCTCCATTGGCTTACATTGACCAATGATACAACTTGACTTACATGCATTAGTTTGGAACCTTTATTAGTTTCTCTAATCTTCAATCCTCACAATTAATCAAGCAAAATTAATGCAAGGTTATTCCTCCAACCACAGTGCCTGCTTTTGCGATTCCTACAAGGCTTTCCTTCCTTGACCTGAGATGACCTTTGACTTGGAATGTGACCTTTGACCTCATCAACTGGTGAAGGTGCTCATACTGCACTAACCCGAATTTGATATAAAATTGGATGGATTGACCATGATACACCGTGAGCACAATATATTTTAAAAATTCATACTTTTGGACCAAGAGACCAATATCTTTGGGTATTGTGCAAAAGAATTCATCAAATTTTATCATTATGAGGCTTTGAGAATCTGACTTGAATATAAAGTGCTGTAACTCAGTCATGGACTGATAAAGACTTGTCTTCCAAATTACCTTCCAAGTCAGGATTCTCTCCTTATTGGCTGGTATTCTGAAAGGGAGACTAACTTTAGACCTGGGTTTAAACCAGGTTAGTCCTACAAGAGGGGACCTTCTTTTCTTATAACATACTCTAAAAGTGTTCTGTAACGGGTGAGAAAATTCCTCATGGATGGGCTGGAACAGCCCATCCATGAGGAATTTTCTCCCCCGTTACATTTAACTTTCACAGTATTTTGAAAGGAAAAGTCCCCGCTTGTAGGACTAACCCTGGTTTAACCCAGGACTAAAGTTAGTCCCCTTTCAGAATACCAGCCTTGGAGTCTAAATACTGTTAAAAGCTTGCGACGCTAGTCTCAGTACTACTCCGCATTGCAACCCTATCTTTACTCTTTATTTATTCTTGTTGGTTGCCTTCTGCTAATCGATTGATTTGACTCGAAAGTGACCCACGCTAATTGAAGTATGTCTCTTGCAACCGATACAGCGATTCTACATGCTAATATGATTATTCTGAAACCCGTAGACTACAACGCTGTAATCTGATGTAAACCGCCATGTTCTGGTGAAATTGAACGCCAATATCAGTTTAAGACTCCAGCGAATGACGGATACACAAAATTCTAAGTTTTCAAAAAATGTGTAGAAAGTATAGGACGGAAGATTCTCAAAGCATAATGATGAAACAGTAGCCTACACATGTACAGCAAAGAGCAGCTCGCGGATGTCTTAAAGTTGAACTAATTTTTTGTTGAATTCCGCCGCGAAGACAGAGATAACTTCAAAACTGGATCTCTTATAAACATATCAGTGATAAATCGTCAACAGAGCCAATATTTTCCAAATTTGAACAGAACTTGCAACATCACCCAAAATTTCTTTACATGATTACAAATTTCTACAAACTTTTATCAATATTTCTGGTCATTCATTGTTCTTATTCTTACCAAAAAACACTACAATTGGATGTCAAACATAACATAACAAAACCTCAAACTCGTATTTACGCAATGCATAAAATATGTCCCTGTTGAATGTTGCGATCAGTGAGAACTGAAACCACACCAGATCACCCCCTGAATTATGGCCAAAATTCATTTAAACACGGGACCACTAGACTACCCTACTTGAACCATGCAATGTCCTTCCAACATCCAAAATCAATGTGCACCATTTCTTGCATCCAGGGTGAACATTCTTCTCACAGACATACGGATATGGGTGAATGTGAAACATAACTCGTCGAAGAAACTCCATCCATTAACCTAAAAAAATAACTAAAAAAATACAACTCCTTGATGAACACACACCAAAAAATATTACTCGTCCTGAAAAGCATCCATAACTCGCCAAGATATCACTCATGATGACTCTTCAATAACTCACCAAATATCTCTAAATGGTGAAAGGTCAAGGATCAAGGTCAGTACCCACCAAGATGGCCAAATGTTACACTTTTTTAGAATGTTGCCTTTTTGGCAGTGCGTACCGGCCGGGGGCGGGGGGGGGGGGGGGGGTGGGGATGGAAGTTTCACCCTCTGGCTCGAAAAAGCGGGACGATATGTGCCAACATTTGTCATTTTTATCCCTTTTTTTCGGGGAATTTCAACCAATTTCAGGCCAAATTTGGGCAAAATTAAAGTAATTTGGCAATTTCCGCGGCTACCCTCTTTTGTCAATTAGAGTCATTGGAGTAAATCACCCGGACGATTTACAAATTTTGCCCCCTCTGGCCGGGCGGGACGACTTGGAAATTTTCCCCCTCTGGATCGACTGCTCAGTATGCTGCTGCTTTTTGGACATTTCCTTTCCCCCTGATAGACCCAGGGGAGGACCTTGGGAGAATGAATTACATGGTTATAATCGTATTCTTTAATTCTGGGACACTTGGCGACGCACAGAGAGCTTGATACGAGCGTTCATGCATTCAACTTACGCAGACTACGTCCTACTGCGCCCTGCATTAATCGCGCTATATTGCCGTTTTCAGGGCATTGGAACATATGCTTCCGAGGTAAGGATACGCACATACGCAGTATTTTGGTCGTTCGTGTCCGAGAAGTAATGAATACGATTAGAGTAGGGGCTTGTGCCCTTCTACAATATACTTCAGTTTGGCTACTCTAGCTCATCTATGAAAAAAGATACGGCCGAATGTTGACTCCTTTGTGTGCAATACTGACTTCGACATTTCCCTAATCCCCTTACAGACCCTGGTGATGACGTGGGGATGACTTACTGTAACTTAGTAGGGGCTTGTACCCTCCAACAATACACCCAAGTTTGACTACTCTAGCTCATCTAGGGGGGAATAGCCAAATGTTCCAGGGTTAACATTTTTATCACGGACGAACGAACGGACGGACGTCCCGTTCCAAACTTGTTTTTCGAGCGGGGACAATGAACTATGAACCTAGCATTGATCTCGAAATCCCTGATGTGGAATTCTTATAGAACTTTGGAAAGAGTACGTATTTAGTAATTACTGCACTATCACAATGACCCAACTCAATTTTGCTTCAGAAAATGACACGATCATATTTTCCCCTGGGATACAAGCACCCTGGGATACCCAGCAGCTTTGTGCGGTAAAATACATCATTGGTATTTTTCAGTTTGTCATACCATGTGTGTGAAAATGTGAATGGCTGTATTGTGTTTTACTCAATTGTCATGGCCAGTTTATGTAATTAACTATTGAAATTATGCAGTGTTAAAGTAGATCGGTACCATATTTTCCACAGTGTCATACCCCTGTGTCATAACCAATACGTTGATCCTGGGTTTCCTACCTATTTTCAGTCACCATTTCGTATCCCACCATGCAATACCTTCCCAAAGTCCCGCAGGGTTTTCCGCTGACGTTGACTGTACGTTGGACCTTTCGAATTTGGCAGATGTGTCAAGGTAAATTTTGCGATCCCGGAAGTAGAGCGTACATTCCATCACTGATATTAGTGCCTTTAAACTGAGAAATAGGGTACGGAGAATCCATGTTTAGAAAACCCGATTTCCGCGCACGATTTTTGGCATCCGCATTTTTTCCGCACGCCAAAAAAACAACATTTTCAGCGCCAAATCTCGCGAAAATGCCGAATCTGTGTGATTACACACCCAAATGGTCCAGGTGGTAAACAACCATATCCATTTTACAGACGTGTAAAGCAATTAAATCATTCATGTCGAAAAAATACGACAAAATCATTGCCTTAACCCGGCCGGACCCCTTGCTTAAAAACAATAAACAAAAGACCCAAATATGCCGCAAGCGTGTCAATCCCATCAGCACAACGGCACTCTGTCTAGCCAATAGTTTAGCGCTGTGTGTTCGCTCCTGATTGAGTATTTACAAGGAGCAACTACGCTTCCGCATAATAAATGGATCACTCCAAACACACAAGTTCCATTCATACGCTAATACAATAAACAGAATAAACAATGGTACCAGTAATTAAGTATTTGCTAAAAAATATATTTAAAAAATGACAAGATCCAAATAAATCATTGTGTATTTTAATTGCTATTATCATTTTAGCATGAACAGATCGTACCTTTGGCAGGCTTTGCCAATTTTGTCCGCTGGGGAATTGCCCAGGTTGTTAGTTCACGATCAGCTCAGCGGTGCAGTGAACCCCGCGGTGAAGCAAATGCGCTCAGCTCACCTTGATCACACTACTCAATCACGAATATTATCGACGATAGGCTACACATGAGTACCATGAATGGATTCATTACAATTGAATGCATGCCTTTATTCAAGGATGAATTATTAAACATTTGTTATTCACACACACATCACTGTGCACCTTTCTCTCTCTCTTCTTGTGTTATTTTTTATGCTGTGTCCATTTATCAATCTTTTACTATTTTACAAGCGATTGCAAATCGGCGGTTCTGTTTCAATAGCGTTCTTCTGCTTCTTCTCTCTTTCTCACCGTTTGTCAATGTGCTTATAGCTCAGTAAGTGGCTTGACCAATAGGGACCAGGTTTGCACCAAATGAGCGCTCAGAGAACCACTCACCAGCTCAGCATATGGACTTGACGACCCCCCATTTGACCGTTGCCTCGTCACAGGGTCAAATATGTACATTTATTCGCAAAATATCTTTCTTAGTTACAGGCTTATGCCGATATCAACTAAACTTGTTCAGAGGAACCACCGACCCATGCTTCATATAGGGTGTTCAAGATTAAGGCGTCAAAGGTCATCAAGGGGGTCATTTCCGGTCTGAAAGCCAAAATATGCCATTTAATTGGCAAAAATATCTTCTTCTACAGGATTATGCCGATATCAACTAAACTTGTTCAGAGGAAATACTGACCCATGCTACATATAGGGTGTTCAGGAATAAGCAGTCAAAGGTCATTAAGGGGTCACTTCCGGTCAAAAACCAAAAATATTTAAAACATTCAAAAATGTAAACATAGCAGAGTGACATAACCTTCAGATATGCATGTATGTTAGTCGATGTATGCAAGGTATTTTTATTTTGGGGTCAAAGGTCATTTATAGGTCATTTCCGGTTTTGAGCTAAATAACTTTAAGAATTTTTATCTCCAGAACTAAGCAGAGTAGATTTTTTTTATTTAAACTGCAACAATGCATTTTTACGATGTCCATCAGGTTTTTTTTACATCGGGGTCAAAGGTCATTAAGGGGGTCAAATGGTCAATTTTGCCAAAAAATGCTAAAAATGAGACTAAATTGACTATATCTCAGCCTATAGAAGACAGATAAAGCCTGTTAAAGGAGCTTCAGATCCTTCACCAAAATTGTGCTTGACATGGGGTCAAAGGTCATGGGTCATATTTAAAAACGGCTGTGTACCAGTGGCCTATGGCCACATAACCTCTAGTTTTTTCTTTTTTTTTTAATGCACCATATGATAACCATATGCAATTGTTTTGAAATTACACAAAAATACAACATGCAACGAAATAAGTATTATGATTTATATCAACATCCCTCCTTCAAATGACAGCCGTAAACCAACTGGGACAAGAAACCAAAACCCATCAAGCTTACTTCCAGGGCACGTTCTACATACATTATTCTTCAATTTATTTTGTGTAGGTCTAATTGGTGCAGGATATTTTCAGATTAGGCTAAGAAAATTGTACCCCCACACTCATTGGGAATTTAGTTAATGTCCATGCATCAATTTTCTAATGCAGCACCCTCGTATGAAGTTGAACACAGGCATTGTATCCTGGTATTGCATCCAGTGCCAGCCACCCGACCGGCACTGTACTGAGGAGCCAGTCCGTGTCATAGCTAGTTCTGCTGAGCATAACCTTTTTGTCTTTCATTCATCTTTTAACATGTGGACATTACCGTATACATTTGTATCATCTAACGTAAAGGTTATGCCGCTGTACCGTGATTGTGGTTTCCACAATAAGCCAACGCCAAATTCAAAGTCATCTGACATGGTCAAGAATTTTCAAACTTACCTTAAATAGGACTCTGTAGCATCTTACAATACTACAGAACAAGAATCCACATGTTGTTTTCAACCAAACAGCAAATAAATGTACTAATTGGATGAATTTTCAACGCAGAATTTTTTATTCCATTAAAGTGTCATGGACGGTGGTTGCCAGTTTCGGAGCTTGATGGGTCAAAGATCGAACATGCGTTCGTTTGTTGATCAACAAAGAGTACAATTCTCCACTAAGCACTTTTGGGTGAAAAAAGGTGACAGCGAGTAGTAGCAAACTATGGCAACATTATCGATTGAAACGCAGAAGCGGGAAACGTAAGCATTGTAGTGTTTGCATTATGTTGGTTTGAATGTTTAATTTAAACACCCACTTCAAATTGTGGGCGACGAACACCCTGGCAAAACCAAGTAGTAAAATGTTCTGCGCATGTGTCAACTTAGTAAGTAAACATGCTGGACATCGAAAAGTGAACATCCGAAATAAAACAACTTCATTTTCTCTTTTGGATTATTACATTTTAAACTGAATTAATTTTAAGGCATGTTGATATCTAGAGAACACGCAGGGATCATACATTTGGGGGTTATTGGTAATTTCAAAGTCACAATCCGTGAAGAAAAACATGTGGTGGTTTGGTTTTAAGATGGCGTTGGCTTTTTGTGGAAACCAACATCAAAGTACAGCAGCATAACCGATGATATACGATAAATTAATGTCCACATAAAAGATGAATGAAAGACGAAAAGGTCATGTTTTTAAGTTGGGACCTAATTGCGTTACATGTGCATTTTTTAGGCAAACTACATTAGTTTACAGGTTTGATGCTATAACGTTTAAACTGTACATTTTACCCCTATAAAAGTACATATATTCTGAGAGCATATACTCTGCAGATTTCAGAAACAATACAATTGGCTTCATCATACACGGTGACTCAAAAATATACAGGGTGTAACAAGCAAAATAAGAAAAGGTATTCAGTTTTATGGGTGTCACCCCCTAAACATACAGTGATGATACAATATTTTGGTACTTGTTTAATACAATTAACAAAATTGCCAACCAAGCCATGTACAACTTTTATCGGACAAATACTTCCATTACACAGATACAGGGTGGTCCAAAATTAATGTGAGATTTCTTCTATTCTCCCTATATCTGGTACTGAATAGACATATTTTCATGATTGAGATGTGTTACTAGATGTAAAATCAGCAAAGCAATCCAATTATGAAGTTAGAAGAGAATTCGACAAAGCGTTTTCGTGAAAATTGCCTTTTCTGATTAAAATGGAGCACGAGGGCGCTTTTTCAGATTTGTCGCAAACATTTGTTGTTTTCTAGATTTTTAGTTTACTGAAGTAAAGAGGATCACAACCTAGACCTGCCTATGATATTTTGAACCTAATATCATGCTTTGTTTGTCCGTAGCACCCATTTGTAGCATTGTGCTCCTCCGCCACATGCTCCTCCGCCACATGATCCACCCCTGACTTTTTACGCTTAACGAGTTACAGTAATTAGTACAAACTAAAATCATATTTTTTTGCTTCAGAAATTGGAAGGCCAATGTCCAAGGAAACAAATAATACCAAAACAAGCTCTGTCTCATATAAAATTAACAAACTACAAGCATGTAAACAAGTTTTGAGAACTAAGAATGCAACAAATCCACCCTTTTTAGGTGCCCAACTTAAAAAACATGACCAAAAGGTTATGCTCAGCAGAACTAGTGGCATAGCTCGTTCAAGTAGCGTTGATCGTTGTTCATACCTACCTCAAAAAATGGTACGTACCCAACTGTATTGAAAAAACCAAGATGGGTGCGCAGCGGATCCGATGCGGAATAAGCAAACAGAATCAGTACAAAAACAGCACTTATTGACGGGGCTCGCGCTAAGGATTTTTATTTGTGTAGCAATTTTTGCAACAGCGCTTGCTTTGATCATGTTTATAGTGCAAACGTAAGGGGAAAATTGCTAAACAATCTTAAAATTGCATAGCAAATGGCAGAAAATGTGTATCAAACTGCTATGCTATGCTAAACAAGCTGTCGCGAGCCCTGCTTATTGAAAATCTTTACATTTGATGTAGTCCTAAATTATATTTATATCATACGCACGTTGTTTCCTTGACTGATTTTCCATTTATAAATAGTTAAAATCTGATTATTTTGAAATAGTGATTTCTTAACCGTACAAAATCACAACATAGCAAGGCCTGAAATTTTCGGTCATTTTGGGCCTGTTTAGGGTCAACATTTCACGAATGTATAGCACAAGCTGTGCACCATTTGTATTTTTAAAAATCAAGCTTGTACGGATGCTAAGACATCAAAGTTTTCATATGCACAGCTTTCTTGTGGATCGTATACCAAAAGTCTTGACTTTGTGGCACATACGGTGGACATGTGGATCCCGGTTTTTTGTATGTACAGGCACCCAGGTTTTTGTAGCATAGGTAACAAGGGCTATCATAGCGGAAAATGCCTGAGCAACCTTGGGCTTCTGCTACCACTACCAGGGGCAGCGAAGTGATAACATTTTTAAAACAACAATCAAAATATAAAATAAACAAAATGTTGATATTAAATGGAGTCCAAGATAAGCACTCTGTAGACCTCTGCTACACTAAAGAGTACTTCACCAATGCATGAATGGCTACTGTTAGTGTATACAGGTGCACACAGCGAATGACAAGACTATATGACAAATTAATGCTATATACATGGCGATCCTACAGTTGGGGTCCACGATCATATATAGGGAAGAAAAAATTACTTTTCCATCAGATTTAAGCTAGCCGACAAGGTTAAATAGCTCCCATTAAAGGTGCAACGAGAGATTTCAAGTCGTCCATATTTTCTGTGATATGTGGTGTTTTCATATAGATTAGACATGCAATAGATTCCCTACCTTGTATTTGGCTAAAGAAATAACTTAAAATGAAAACAAAAGGCGATTTGTATATGCTTATATTTCAATAGAAAACATAGGCTGAATTTCGTATTTGCTCCTATACGAAATTAGAAATTTCACAATTTTGGTACCAAAGAAACAGTTCTCAGCTTAAACCTTTCAGATGGGGATATTTTTGATAGAAAGCTTTACACCAGTGCAAAAAATCAGAATTTTCATATTTTTAGGGACACCTGTTATTTGAAATCTCTCGTTGCACCTTTAAGCTTTTCCAACAAGGTTAAATCGTTGGAAGGAGGGCAGGGCTTCAATTTATGAGGGAAATTACGGGGTAAAATAACAAGGTGAAAACAATTTTTGAAAAGTGCTAAAAACATCGGTTTTCGTCAAGGTTTTTGGCTCGAAAAACCACTAAAAATGCGTCCGTTTTTATCGTACTAACCTGTCTCAACGTAGCTAAATCCGTTACTAGAAAACAAGGTTAAATTGTTGGGAGGGCAGGGCTTCGATTTATGAGGGAAATTATGGGGTAAAAACAACACGGTTTTCAGAGCAATCCGCCATTATCTATCGGTAAAAACATTCAATCACATGGTACAAATGGGCTATTCTGATTGGTCAAAAGTCCAAAAATCTTTATGAGGGAGTAGGGGCGATTACTTAACTAAATTTGTTTTGGTTGAGCGTAAATGGAACCGCGTAAAGTCGGCGTGGACTAGCGTATCAATGATCGCAGTACATAAACGGGATACGCGCTGCATTGCGTGCATACGCACATGCGCATTTGATTTTCGCTCAGATTTGTCCATCCATATCCCAGAATGCATCAAAGGGAGGGATGTTCAGCGCGGTAAGAGTCACTCCCGACAGCGGCTGCAAGCTTCAATGCCGAGTTCGTTTGGAATGACAAGAGCACTTAAAAAGCAGGTAAATTCGTTTTTGTTGAGTTAAAAAAAAAAATTTTTAAACTACATAAATAGATTTATTTTTTGGATCCAAAAAGCACACTTAGGGGAGCTATTTAAACCTTGATGATAAAGATTAAACTTGATACTCAACTATAAAAAATAGTATAAAACCAGTACCACGGATGTCATACTGAATCGGGGCATGTCAGATGAGTCATTGACATTATCACTCTTTTGCATTCACATTTCGGAACTACACCCTCATTTCTAGTATGACGACATTACATAAGTCAAATCGTGTTTGGGTGTTAGCCGAAATCCCGACAACCGAATATCTCTGTTTTTTCCAAACTACAGGACTTACTATTTATTTCATCGAAGAAAGAAGAGAAACAGGAATTGCATAGAAACGAATTGCAGGAGGATAAATAACAAGTAAGTACAAGGAGGTGCATGTAAATAATGCGGCATTAGGGTTATTCTCTTAGTTAGTGTACTTGAATTCCGACGCAGCACTGCGTCGACAAATCCATACTTAATACAGTGCTGATTGCGAAGGCTTTTCAAAGCATTATGGGCCTTTACCGTCGTTCCGACGACCAAGGTCAAAACACGACGTAAAGGTTCCCTGTACTAATAAAACCCTATAATGATCGTGATGAACCCCACATCTACAGGATCGCCAATACATAATACGCGATAAGGCTAACCGTTCTCGGTTCCAATGCACGGACAGTAGTCTGCAGTGCCGGTCGATCTCCTCTGTTCCGAAGCATAGCGAAATGCCGCCAGCGAATACACCACACGCTCCCAATGCTATGAGATTAGATTGTGTTAGACTGTTTCTTGAAACTGGACATCTTTTGCTAAAACTGTCTGAAATGGCGACATTTTATCAGTCTGTTCAGCAACCGAATTGTGTGTGTAGTCGCCCATTTTGTTTATTAGCCTGTTAAGCGCATGGCGTCAGCAGAAAAGTTAAATTAGAAGTGGGCGTTGCATTGTTCCACAAGTTTTGTTTACCGCGATGCGGTTACAGGAATTGTAGAAGTTACACCTTGTCAAGTGTTCCGATAAGCCCGAATTCTTGTCCAATTTCTTTTATGTCCTCCTTTTGTAGGGTTAGTTTTAATTCAGGCTATTTTATTTGTATTAAATTTTGCAAATAGTTATGAAATACTGTATCCTACTTGCACCCCAGTATGCGAAACAAAACCCGCCACCCTTTTCTCTATCCGCACAGACCGAACCTGTTTTATCGCCTCAACAGCCCCCCGCCTCTCCTCCCCTTTCCCTTTCTACGCAACTATTCCTGCCCCGTTAAGCACCTCCCCTTCCGTACCACATCCACATCTCCCTCCCAACCCACGGCCCAGCTGAGGCTGCCACCTCACCCTCACTTCCCTTTGCCCCGCCTTTCAATCTATCCACCTACGTCCGACCTATCCCTCATTCTCTTATGTCCCATCTTTTCAACCATTGGCCTATTTATTACATTATACATGGCGATTCGCTTCCTACCATCTCTATCACCTCCTGTACCCTTTTTTTTAGTCCCTGAAGTACCATTCACTCTAGCTCCCCCCACTCGCTATCGCATAACAGTTCTTCCTCCCCCTCCTCATCTCTGAACATCCGCTATCACTATTTTTCCCTTCACACCGCCCTCCTCCCCGCTTCGACTTCCGTCCCCCTCCTCAAGCCTCTCCTCCCGCTCTCCCCCCCCGCACCCCTTTTCATACGCACTTTTCCTAACACTTCCGCTATACCCACCTTCCCGCACTCCCATTCCCCCCTGCCCTCCTCCTCTTATCTTTCCTTCTGGCTAAAACTGCCACCTCCACCCCGATGACACCAAAGCCACCCCGTGCGAATGCCACTGGAGCCATAACCTTTTGTTCCAATCCAACGCCCTGTATCTTGCCCGTTAGAAGGACCAAATTATCAGTACGCCCCCTACCATTCTTTCCGCCTTTGCGACGTGAGCCTGTCCCTGGATTTTTACCGACTCGAGAAACACCAATACACCTAATCCCCCTGCGTCCGTTACGCACGTAACTTACTCGGACACACATTTTTTCCAGCCCTGCATTCTTCTCTTTGGAAGCCCCCTACCTTTCGGAATTGTTGACTCCTACCAACCCGTAAAAGGAATAACGAGCCAAATGCAGCCCGCCTCTCCTCACCCCCGGGGCGAGGATACGCTACCAGTATGTTGCGATCTCACGGTGAAAAATAAGATTAACAGTCAATATGTACAAAAGGAGATTTTGAACGTAGCTGCCATAGAAACCTCTGAATCTTTATGGCTTATCATTGAATTTTGCGAAAACAATATTGGGCACTTGGGAAAATATTATAACGTTAGTAAATCGGGGGGTTGGACAAGCATTAATCTTGCATGGCGTCATACCATCGTGCAATGTAAAACCGCCTCACTAATCGACACCAGTGTAAAACCTGGAGTACGACAATGACATCTCCCGTTTACTTTATAAACCTTTTAAAAGAATCAGAATAACCAGGATATCATTATTATTCTTTCAGGTTAGAAAGAATAAATAATGACCACGATGGTGATGAATTTGGTGCAATCAGTGACCTATGAACTTATGCAATGCGTATTATTGGTATCAATTGATTAGGTGTTGGATGGTTTAGTCCATCAAAATTATTTATTATGTTAAAACAATAATGAACATTAATAGGGCTAAATTTATAGAGCTGTTTCAGCACGCGCAAGCACTAAGAATAAAATACATTTGATGTATGACATATGCGTCCATATCATCCAAGGAAGTAAGTAGTTATTCAAACTATTGGCAAACATTTTCTGACATCGATCGTTTTATTTTGGTGTGTGGCGCGTGGTGCGTGCGGTGCGAGCGAGAGTGTTTGTGTGTGTGTGTTGACGTGCGGTGTTTTGGGATGTGGTGTGTGCGTGGTTGTGTGCGGTCGTGTGCGATGAGTGTGAGTGCGTGCTCGCGTGTTTTTCGGTTTTTTTTTAACGCCGATGATTTTGCCTTTTAATTGTTAAAGTTGTAAGTTGTACATTGTAACATCAAAATGGCGGGAATAAAGAAGAGGTTAAAATTCAACATGATTTGCGGTGCAGGCGAATGATGGGAGAGTTATGGGTAGCATAGTATATGGTCCCCTCTTCCCCTAAGCCAACATTTGGGAAGGTTAAAGGATGGAGCAAGGAACGTAATCAGTGATAGACAGCAGCTATTACAATAATTTGAAGACAAATGTAAGCCATTTGATGGTGTCAAACACTAAATGCACACAAGGGGCATACACCTCCAACGCAATTGTCCGAGTGGCTAAAAAAGCAGGTAAAATTAACGTTTTTTGAGTAAATTAAACTACATCAATGATATTTGGATCCAAAACACATTTAAGGGAGCTATTTAACCTTGAGCTAAAGATTAAACTGATGCTCAACTATAAAAGAGTATAAAACCCTAATATATGATCGGGGACCCATCTACAGATCGTCCCAAAAGATACATCATACGCTACTGCTAACCTTTCTCGGTTCCAATGCACGGACAGTAGTCTGCAGTGCCGGTCGATCTCCTCTGTTCCGAAGCCATAGCGAAATGCCGCCCAAGCGAATACCCACCCCCCAATGCTTAGGACGCTTAAGTTGTGTGAGAAACTGTGCTTGAAACTTGGACCATCTGTTTCCGAACTGTCTGAAATGGCGACATTTTAATTCAGTCGTTCAGCAACCGAGTTGTTGTGGTATCGCCATTTTGGTCTTATTAAGCCTGTTAAGCGGCATGCGTCACTGCAGAAAGTTTTAAATAGACGTGGGCGTTGCATGTTCCAAAAGTTTTGTGTCCAGCGTTAACAGGGAATGGTAAAGATTTACAACAACAACCTTGTCCAAGTGTCCATATAACCCGAATTCCTGGGTCAAGTTTCTTTTAATGTCCCTTCTTTTGTAGGTTTTAGTTTTAATTCATATATTTTATTGTAATTATTTTGCAATAGTGATGAAATACTTGCTCCTCTTGCACCCCAGTAGAACAACTTACCATGTTCACTACACAAAAGGAGCTTTTGAACTGTAGCTGCCATAGAAACCTCTGAATCTTTATGGCTTATCATTGATATTTTGCGAAAACAAATTGCGGAGCACTATGGGAAATATTACTAACGTTATTCGGGTGGGTTGTACAAGCATTATCTTGCATGGCGTCATACCATCGTGCAATGTAAACAGCCTCACTAATCGACACCGTGTAAACCTGGAGCACTGACAAATGTACCTCTCCCGTTTACTTCTAACCTTTTGAAAGAATAATAATAACCAGGATTATCATTATTATTCTTTCTAAAGGTTAGAAAGAATAAATAATGACCACGATGGTGATGAATTTGTGCAATCAGTGACCTATTAACTTATGCAATCGTATTACTTTGGTATGCAATTGCATTAGGTGTTGATGGTTTAGTCCATCAAAATTATTTTATATAGTAAAACAAATAATGAACATTAATAGGGCTAAATTTATAGAGCTGTTTCAGCACGCACGCCTCAGATATAAAATAAATTTGATGTATGACATATGCGTCCATATGCATCCAGGAAGTAGTTATTCAAAATATTGGCCAACTTTCTACATCGCTCGTTTTATTTTGTGTGTGTGTGCGCGTGCGTGCGTGCGGTGCGAGCGCGCGTGTTTGTGTGTGTGTGTGTGTGTGTGTGTGTGTGTGTGTGTGTGTGTGTGTGTGTGTGTGTGTGTGTGTGTGTGTGTGTGTGTGTGCGTGCGTGTGCGTGCGTGCTCGCGTGTTTTTTTCGGTCTTTAACGCAGATGAGATTTTGCTTGTAAATTGTAAAGTTGTAAAATTGTAACATCAAAATGGGGAGATAAAGTAAGAGCTAAAATATTCAACATGAATTTGCGTGCAGTCGAATGATGGGAGAGTTATGGGTAGCATAGTATATGGTCCCCTCTTCCCCTACCCAACATTTTGGAAGGTTAAAGGATGGAAGCAGGAACGTAATCAGTGATCGCATCAGCTATACAATAAATTTGAAGACAAATGTAAGCCATTAGGTTTCAAACACTAATGCACACAAGGGGAAAGGGTTCACTTTGGCTGGGTTTTATCATAAAAGGTCCAAAATTTAGAGACAATTTGACAAGATACTCCTTTTTTGTTGATGAGATGTCCAAAAAGTAAAAAAAAAAAGACCATTTTAGGGGGTTAGGTCCACTATTATAAAAACAAAAGTCCACTTTTTCGAAGTCCCGCACCCCTAAGTAGCTCCTGCGTATCGTACGGCCCTGAAGTCATGAATACTTTCCCTCATCCTTTCCACAGCCAGGATCCCTTTACTCTTTATATAATACACGATCACACTTGATTCATATGATCGGCATTTTCAACGGAAACATTCAAAAGTCAACTTTGTAAAATATCGTTTGTCTTTCGTTCGTCTTTCAATTCATAATTGAAATATGTGTGTTAGACACACGTTTTCAAATAGCAATAACAACTTACAACTATGAGCTTCCCTATGCTGCAGAACACGTGCGGAACATTTGACAGCAACCAACACAGAATTCCCGAAATTTACCAAATTAAATCTTGAGTATTTTTATTCTGACTTACACAAACTACGGACGAACTAAATGCGCCCATACATATTACAAGCCCATACTTGTGTTCGAAGTTTTCTCTTGCGTGGTATATGGCTTGTCATTCATTGTGTTGAGCTGGTAAGTTAAACAAACATCACTGAAGTGTATCTTGGGGCCAAATTGCACTAACCAAATAATATCTGTAGCTTAAAGTAAAAGCCCATACCCGTGTTAAAATGGTAGATCCTTTCTCAATTTCTTATGTATAGTTTCTCTGATTCAGGGTAATGTCTGTAATTATCTATATCATTTTTATGTTGTTCAAGTGTTTTATAAAAGTTGTCTTAAAGTTAGAAACTTCGGGAAGAGATTAACAAGGCGGGATTTAAGCACGCCGTCGCGACGACAATCATCCCCATCTCCAAATTACAACTGCGCTTGCGCGAATTGAAGTTTCGATTTCACCAAGGTAAGACACACTAATTTGGTTTGCTTGCGTGTTCCGTCCTAACGCTCTTTCATTCTCTTTCAAACTTCTTTACAGGAGGACATACGTGGTGTAAGGCTCTTCCGGCGGATGTTGGATACTGTACTGTTTTTGCGGGCTGCTTGAATGAAATTTCCGGAGCGGGCTTCATCTTCGTATGACGAGAAAGTTTACCTTGGTTGACGGGAACTTGAAAAGGCGACAAGGAAACACACCCACGGTTTAGCGACACGGTCGGAGTCATTTCTATATTTATTTTGGTCCTGGAAACACACATATATAAAGGCTCAATCTTCACAAAATGTATCTACATGGTTAACAGAGTTTGGCATGCAGCAGATCAGTTGTGTGTATGCGTGACATCCGAGAAATATTCGGACTTATTCTTGCAACATCACCAAACAACCATGCCTCCTCACTGCCGTCAGCCGACCAAAGTCACCATCATGTCTTACCGAGCAAGAGGCTTATCCTAAACGGGAAAATACAATCCATACCAAGTTCTTTAAAAAGGAGATACATCGAAGTCAATAAATTTATGAGCCGTGGAACTCAAGATATCTGCATAATTCTATCGTAACTCCAGAGGGTTGACGCCGTGCGGCATCGACCCGACTTTTTGATAGGCGCTTAGCGCTCTGTTATTTTTGTGACGTCTCAGTGACCTGAGGAATATATATTTATATATCATATCTATGCACTTTTTGGTGCAAAAAGCACAATCTTGCAACTCTAGAAAAATGAAGAGGTGGATTCTTACGATGCTGGGAAGGCGAGCCTTACACATAGCCATTTTCGTGGCATTTCTTTGTATTTCAATAGTTTCTAGCTTACCAACGGCAGCGCTAAAAAATGCCGCAGCGCAAATGCCGAACACAACGCGGAACAGTTTACTTTTACAAGCCATCAAGGATCATAGTGCACATTTTAATACAGAATCATCAAATAGTTCAAATATTTCAAGGAAACTTTTAGACAATTTCAATTTCACATCCTCATCCTCATTGTCAGATGGAAGGAACTCCAGATATAACAAAACTTTGGAGAGGAGATATAGGCGCTCGGGAAACCGTGGCGCACATGTAGAACGCTTTTTGTACAGTACCGCCAAACTGAAACAGCTGTACTGTAGGACTGGTTATCGCCTTGCTGTGTATGACAATGGGACAATCAACGGCACAAAAAGAATCGACAATCCATATTGTAAGTGTATATAACGGTAATGATCACTTATATAACGGTAAAGATCATGCCTCTCCAACGAATCAGTTCATTATGTTATTGTGTCACAACTATATAGTAGAAAAGTCAAATGCATCGGTTTCCTAAATTGGTATGTCATCCGTGTGTTGCAGTGCGTGTCATGATGATTACTGCAGAAGTGTCGTAAAATCCCTAAAATGTTAATTGCATTAATAAAAGAAGGTCAAAATTAAAATAATCATAACTTTTTAACGAAAACCTAACGTAACTTCGTAAACATTCGTTCCCAATGCTACACTGACTGCCGTGTAGAAATTTAACAACAACATTAGGTATAGTCTAAATTAATAGACAGGGTCACCAACGAAATAATATTATCCAAGACTTCCACATTAAAGTAGTAGTTGGCTATAAAATTTTGCCCGGGGCATTTTTTCCAGTATATAAACTTGACTTTACCCATCATAACCCGACAAATTGGCGGGCGGATTGCAGTTTATTAACTTCTCATCGCTTGGCTCTCTAGGGCGGCTATCGCGCGACTTGACACCTTTGAACATTTCACATTTTGGAAACCAGCACGTGTGCGTAACTGTCAAACCCGTTTCGCTAGATTTTATGTCGAGAAAAACAGGCCTGCCAAAATAAGCGCTAGCATCAACCCCAAAATGCGTCAGTTGTGTTAACATCGCATGCAATATACGCTCCATCTCATGTGTGTGTCAGGCTAATCGTCTTTGAAAATTTGATTTATTTTACTGCCTAAACTTTATGATTTATGTTGAATAGTTTGAAAGACTTCTAGTTCGTCGCACGTGCAAACATAAACACATTCAAAGTTCAATATATAAGTTGTGATGCACTGCCAATAAAATAGAGTCCCTGTCCACTATACCCAACTTAAAGGCAGGATGTAATTCCACAGATAAATGTGTTAATTTATAGTCAACAAAAGTTTTAGCGCGATAACGCCTAACCCTTCTTCATGCCTAAGCAACAGGCATCACGTGTACTTTAATTTCACACGTTTCTGTATTCCGGATTTTGATTCCATGAATCTGGGAAGTTCGGCAGGCAGGATGGACATGACGTAGGATATGTTCAGCTGTATAGAACAGCAGTGCATATACGTGAATCAGTTTTAGTTTCTGTAAAAGAGGGACCAATTCAGACATATGTTCAATGATATGAAACCGTGGCGTTATCGGAGGGTTTTATTGCATGTATGATGTGATATATGATTTACTTTTGTAGATTACAAATCATATTGCATTTAAGTCCACATCGAGCGGTCTTCTAATACGAATGTACTCAACATTTGCGCCAAATTGAGGTGTTTTTCCAAAAACTCAGTAATATAACTAACAGTTATACCGTGGTTACGTACACCATGATAGTGGTCAAATTTTGTACAAAAATGACCAAAACTATACGTTTTATGGCAAATGTTAAAGCGTAATTACACTCCCCTAGACACGCCACATAGTAGTGCTACTCAAAAGTATTAAATAGGTCAATAATACGTGTGTTGTATATTTAGCTCTATGCATGTACAGTGGGATGTTATATATTTAGCTGTTAAAAGTTCTAATAAAATGGTTAATTGGGTGTATTGAAACAAGACCCATTTATTCAATAGGTCCATATCGGCGTGGGCTATTTCATGCATAGTAACTTAAGTGAGTTTACATTATTGGACAAGCATGGTAATAGGTTGTAATCCAACATCATACGGAGCGAGCAAATTTTGGTGAAGTACTCACGTTCTATATCGGCCAAATACAAACCTCTTAGGTACACATATTTGGGTGTATAAAAATAACCCGGGATAGACCGTAAGTAAAATATACTCGAATCAAATCGGGTATTCAAACAGAGAACTGTCATCGCGATCATAATGGACGTGGTGGAAATGCTCTCGATACTTGTCCTATAACTGCGCACAGCTCGCTGACATCGCAAGTTATTTCAATTTTTTGATCCGGATCTCGGGTTAGAATGGCTACTATTCCTCATGATATTATAAATAATTAAAAACAGTGACTTTATAAAATTCAAAACGCTTTCAGTAACATTGATCTGAACCTATTAAGTGAGTGACAATAGTAAATATTTCCTAGGGTTCACAAAAATCCCTTGTTTCACCCAGAGACCTCTGTGCGTTTTATATACAAACTTGTTTTATAACAGTATTAAACATAGGATGTGTGCCAAGCTACCACAAAAATAAGGTGCAGTCGCAATTAATCAGCTGAAGTTAACAAGTCAAACCCAAAATTGGAATTTACCATGTATATTATCGGTATCACCCAAAAGGTCCCCATAGATGTCCGGGAAGAAGATTGATCGGTTCTCGGTGCCTCCTACATAAAGTTTATACACTGTAAACAATTTCCGTCTCTCCCCTTATAATATTGGTGGGAAAATACTATTGCGGAGTGCAGACTTACGTACCTATCAAGTGTTTATTTCAAGCAAAAATATGTCACCTTTTTCTGTGGACTTGCAAGTGTGACGAACCAAAATGACGCAACGCGTCCAAATTTCGGCATTTGGCATAAAAACGCTGGGTGGTTAGAGTTGGTATAAGCAAAACTAAGTTCACCGTGTTTTCCAAAGTACATTAAGTAATTTAATGGTGCTAGACTAATTAAAGTGGAGAGAAATTTGGTTAATCCTGATTAGACTGACATAGAAATAACGTGTTATAACTTGATTTCGGCCCATCTTCGCCGGGGATCTTCGGTGAATCTAAACACAATTTAAAACAAACTTGCGCAATGAAATAATTGCTCAAGTTGTCGCCCCTCCCCCTCGTTTTTTGTCAAATCTGTTGCTCCAAGTTTCACTTTTAAAAATAAATTCACTTATTTTTTAGACATAGAAGCTCAGGACTTGATGCTGTACGCATGTGTTGCAGCGTATATATCTACAATTAGACCAACCGCCGCGTATCCCGGGTCCGAACCCGTCTGACTAGCCTGGACACCTCGTCACCATGTACCGCCGCGTTCTCAGCACGAAACGCGCTGACCCCCGAACTTCACTCCCTTAATTTATCCTGAATTTTGACGGCGCCGTCGGTTGAAAGTTTGACATTTTCCCCACGTTGCAAAGGGTCGTACACCAGCGGGGCTCGGCTGCTACTACATGCTCTAAAGAAACCCGCCCTGCAATAGCACGGCGGGGATGAGACAAAAAGTCAAACCATAAGAACTAGATAAGAGTTGAATGGTAGAACCCCACCCTGGGGACGTGCCATGTTGCTACATGATAGGCGAATTCCTAGCGGGAACGATGCTGTCAGACAAATTGGTCTATCATGTCGATTAGAAAACAATGAAATACTAGAAATCAATATAGTTCAATGCAATGTGGATTGGCTTTTAGTTGCATTTAGCACTGTTTTCAAATAATGTCAGCATTAAATTTTCTGCGATTTCAATTTATTGGGCGAACGTTACGAAATCATGCCTTTCTACTTCCGAAGCCGATGTATATACCATTTTGAAATGTTTCCAATAACCAATTTTAGTCCGGTGTAGAAGTAATTATAGTCCGGCCTACTCATAGTCCGGCTACAACGGTGAAGAATAGAGCACTCGATTCAGTTGACTCTTTACGCAACATTAGTTTCACGCTTTATTCCGTTATCGTCTATGGAGCCCGGACTGTGGCTCCCGCCGGACTATATCTTCTTTCACACCGGAATAAAATTAACCGTACCAAGTTCAATTTCAATCAGATTGGGTGGAAAGGCGAAGTTGTTAAACATGTTAAAGATAAATGCTTATTGGGAGTTAAAGATAACCTTCTTGAATACTGTTATTATGATTATGATTGACTTATTTTTCTTATTTACCTTGTATTTTTCAGCATTGTTGAGCATATCAGCGAGATCTTTTGGTGTCGTTAACATAAAAGGAGTGTATAGCGGTCTGTACGTTTGTATGGATGAGCGCGGCAGATTATATGGTTCAGTAAGTATATCTTAGTATTTTGTAGTTTGTACTCACTTCTTATATTATTTCAAATCCAAGTTAAGTTGGTTACCCCATTTATGTCAATGGGGTTCTTATATCTGTCTGAATTGCGACATACACTCTGTAATCTCCCGCAACATGGTTGTCCATGAACTTGGGATAAAAGCCCCAAACAGGCTAAAGATAAATAAAATTGTGGAAAGTCTGAGTAACTGACAGAAAGCCTGCATTAAGCATGAATTCGGGCAATTTGACTGAAAACTTATATTTCTGTTATAAGTATTAAACGTGTGCATGAAACATTTAACAAACCGTTTAGAACTTAAATCTGATAAAGTGAAAACTTTGCTAAAAGATGACAAATGCCAAGTTTCTGTGAATCTAAATATTTGAAATGAAGTTGTATGATATTTATGTTTCTTTTGTCTTTGTCATTGTCTTTGTAGGAGGAGGCCGTTAACGATTGTTTGTTTGAGGAGAGGTTGTTATCTAATTGGTACACGACATTTTCATCAAGAACACACCCTGTTCGAAGGAGCAGACGGCAGTGGTATCTTGCCATTAATAAAGATGGCTCCTCAAGAAATGGAGCAAGGACGAAAGCTAAACATAATATGGCACAATTTCTGCCAATTTAGCACATTAAAAACTGCTATCATCTTGTGTTATATTGTTATGTGAAGTTGTGACCTATCTACTATAGGAAGGGAAGGAGGAGGAGGAGATTGGAGGAAGAGGACGGTGGAGTTCTATTCGTTGCCAAAGACGGGATATGGAACCGGGTTGTCCCATTATTGTGTGAGAGAGGACAAAAATAAAAGATTCAGCGCCGACGTAGCCGTTAATTTAAGGGACACCCTGGATGAACAGAAATGAAGGCGCGCGTTGCGGAGCAACTACAAAACTTCAATCTTGAGCGTGTGTTCCGAAATTGAAATTGGCATCACTGCCATATTAACAACATCATCGTTGGAAAATGTTATCAGCTGACTTAATAAGTGTATACAAATGATATATGAACCAAAATGTGCAAATTTTATTGTCGTCAAAACTTGACATTTTATGAATGTTATTAATGTATGTTGTTTATATTATTACTACACTATCCTGAATTTGTTCAATCTTTGTTGGTACCCAATGTCTTTTATTTCGACTCCTGTGCCAATTTATAAAACATTTTTAAACTTTACTCACATTCTAAAATCGCCTTATGTGTTTCCCCCTTAGCCTTGCCTTTATCGTGCGGTTGAATTCTCGATAAATCGCGTCTTCCATCTATATCTCGTAACCTTTAACATTTCTATGCAACGAAGACTCCAATAGAGGACATTGGGTACTACAAAACAAGATTATATTAATTTAAGCTCCAACAAAGATTGAACGAATTCATTATTTAGTACAGTATTCATGTACTCGTTAATTCTTTAAGAAGAATATTGTATATCCCATTGGCCAGTACAAAATGATGTTTGAATTTCAGAAACTGTTCAAAGCAACATTTTTTCCATTTTTGTTTTGGCCGCAAAGGGTAATAGGCCTATAATTTTACATTGTACTATAGTGTTTAGGACCAAGTTCGGTGTTATGGAATTTGGGTAGTTGTACAATTTTCTGAAGTAAATTGAAATAATCAATAAACAGGTGAAAATGTCCAAAACAGTCTTACCTATCACTATTCCTTCTCATGGACCCCAATGAAAGAGAGAACGTTTCCATAATTATGGTAAAACATTTAGTCGTAAAATGTATAATCAGGGATTTTTTATAATTTTGAGGTTTCCCTTTTACACTGAGTCTATGCATGATTGTGCCAACGTGTTTGTTTATTTGATAAGAAACAAGAAGTCAAAAAGTTAACTTATTACAATTGAAAATGTAAGGTAAATAGTATCTAGGTCTTGATTTCTGTTAGAAGATACGTAT
Organism: Ophioderma brevispina; assembly: GCA_023653785.1. NCBI lineage: Eukaryota > Metazoa > Echinodermata > Ophiuroidea > Amphilepidida > Ophiodermatidae > Ophioderma > Ophioderma brevispina. Next base: position 67,142 of record JAMKCH010046486.1, read on the forward strand.
GTATACAAACTATAAAAAATATAGAAACATCACCGAGCTCTCAATTAACTACTTAATACTTGACGCCTGTGGGAAGGTGGGCTATACTCAAGAATTCAATTGTTACCACAACGGTTTCACATTTCCGAATGTATATGTCCGAATATAATAATTTGTATCTGGTATTAACAGGGGCGGATCCAGGATTTGAAAAACGTCAAAATTACCGGGGGGGGCTGAACCTGCCCGGCTTGTTGAAATGGTCCAAAATAGCTCAAAATGGGCTGATTTTGCAAGAATTTGCAGAATTACCGGGAGGCGCGCGCCCCCTCCCTGGATCCGCGCCTGATTAATCTATAAATGCAGACTTGAATCTATTTGAAAAAAAATTACATTCATTTCTCTGTAGTAGTTAGCTGTACAATGCCCTCTGTTGTTGGATTAACTTTTATCCAATCAGAATGAGGACACGATGTATACGCAAGCTAAAATATCGCTAGATGGCGCTATGAACACAGATTTTACGGCTCAACTTGATACGTGTCTGATACTGGTGCGGGAAAGAAGATATAGGAGTAGTTGCTGAGAACGCTCGGCATGTTAACACTTCCGCATGACTTAGTTGGACGTAATTAATTAATTAATTGCAGATCCCTTATCCACTAAGGAGTGCTTATGTAATATTTATAAAAAATATCTAAGGATATATATTTTTGTGACGATATTTTTATACATAAGTTATTTATATGGTTGTATTTATTTTGCCGACTTTAAACTGTAAAAGCAAGCAAGTTTCAAGGATAATTTGGGGTGTAAAAAGAACAATTTGTCGGCTAAACGAAGAAAAAATGAAGAAAACGTCTTGGTTGGAGTAAACTTGGCACTTTTCAACACACTTTACTAGAACCTTGGGTTCCTCTATCTAAACTTGTAAATGAATGTCTAGTATATTTGCGACAGTGGTGCTTAAAAAAACAACAACAAATAATAATAATAAAAACTCTGCAAATATTAACGAAATGTGTTCAGCGTTACTTCTATAACAGCATTGACTTCTTAATAGACGATTTGCACAATCCCCATAATTCATCTCGTGAGGTGCCCATTTTCATCCGGGAACTTGTACCAGCCTCAAGTCAGCTAAAACATACGGTTAAGAGCGTATATAGAAAACTTACTTTATCTGTGACAAGATGACATTAATCGTCCGGCAGGTTCCTATGATATTCTTCTACAATTCTCTAAGATTAACTTCACGTGAAAAGGTACTTTGTATTGCAGTTTTAGGCGACGCGAACGAACAACAGGTTTTTTTTGTAGAAAACATGAACTCTGATACAAGTTCCAGATGAAAATGGGCACCTTACGAGATGCATTATGGGAATTGTGCAAATCGTCTATTGTAAAAGAACAATCATATAACGCCAACTGTAGACATCCCATACTGCCTATTTTAAAGTTATTTCAAACGTTAAAAAATCACATTAAATTGAAGCCCCTTTGGACGCTTTATGGAGTGCTGGGAAGGAAATACTTAATCTTGTATTGCGTTACTTGTATTGTGCCGGATTACTTTAATTATAACTCTTAAGTAAATGGGCAAAAAGGAAAAGGGTCACGCCCTTAATTTATCCGTATTGTCACCGAATTAAAACAAAACACCTGGTTTTTAAATTTCCAGTTATGCTACGGAGGTTGATAACGTAGTTGTATATCTCCATCGTTAAGTTTAAGTCGATTCATTGCGGATGGGTCCCTCTTATTAATTCGGGGCGACTTAGATTCGTGTTTAAGCAAACATTTCAGCTTATGTACAATTTTAGAACTGATGAAATATTTTGACAAAACCAATGAAAATCATTATTTGGGCGTTAAAACAAAAATAATAGGCTTATATAAAAAATTAAAACAAATACACAAAAAAACAACAACCAGCGTTCACCGAACGCCTGTATCGTCTGCCGTCGCGGTTTGTGAATGGGGACAAATTTAAGGTCACATGAAAACACCAATATATATGTGAGATACTTCCCAAGGACCATTGTATCCAAGCGTCATGAAAATTAATCGGCATATATATGTGGATACACAAAGCAATTTCAGAATTCTGACCATTTTGGGGCCATGACCTCTAGATGACCTTTGGGCCCACTCTTGAATGGGGTAACTTGTGGGGGCACTACCCAAGTGCCATTAAATCCAAGTGCCATGTGGACACAGTGGGCAATTATGTTTAGGATGTTTAAGATCAACATGTTAACCACAAACAGACAGACAGACAGACAGACAGAATACACACACTGCCAAAGCAATCCTTATGTGTCCCCTGCTTCGGAGACGACACAAAAAGAGGGACACGCTTACCGCATTCAAATGAATCCCGAAGCTCCTGCTTGGAGGTCTTCGTACACTGTTAAAGGTGCAACGAGAGAGTTCACATATTAGAGGTCCTAAAAAAACGAAAATCTTGGTTCTTGCTCTGAATGATTAAAAGCTTTCTATCAAAAATATCACCATCTGATTGATAGGAGAGAGAAATGTTTCTTTGGTAAAAAAATTGTGCAATTTCTAATTTCGTTAGGAGCAAAATACGAAATTCAGCCTAGGCTTTACATTGAATATAGCAAATCAAAATCACCTTTTTTCTCTTTTTAAGACATTTGAGCATAATACCAGTAAGAAAATCTATTGAGTGTCTAATCTATATTGAAATTACTAGTATGAAACAATAATTTGGGTTCTTCAAAATCTCTCGTTGCACCTTTAAAAATGATTGTAAAAAACGTCGTTTTAACTGACAGCCGGGATTCGAAACCGTGCAAAAAAAAAAAAAAACACGCGTCGTTTTATCTGTTGTGAGTCCCAGCTACCAGTTAAAACGACGTTTTTAATGATAATTCCTAACAGTATACATTTGCTACGGAAGGTGTTATTGCTTTCTCGAAAATTGAAACGCAAATCTCAGCCTTTAGCATGTTTGAAACGATTTAATGAAAAGTTCATATTCGAGCTGAAATAATGTCCAAAGTCACCAAAATGTGTATCTCCACTATACTATCCTGTGATATTTGTTACCCTTCAGAGTTTGGACTAAAATGTTTGATATCCATCACCAAAATATTATGAATATAGTATATAATTATTATCATAATGGAAATGGTATACATTAAACTAGTTAACTATATGGCTATTCCTGTGTCAACTTATCTATATTGCTATTAACACAAATTGTTTAATTTGACGAATATATAGCAAGCAGTTTTGTGACGAATTATCTCATTTTATTTTTCGTGCATTACTCGTTCACGATATTGGTTCAAGTTCTATTGAATGATATACCGTTCCAAGTGAAAAAGGTGCCATTATTAAGATTTACAAAAGAAATCGCACTGTTTTGTTTAATTAAGTCGAGTGATTGATTTCAAAGATGATTGATTGGTCAAGTCATTTAAAAGATGATTGATTGATAAAATTAAGGACTTATAAAACGATTTATCAACACTAAAATTTCAAACAGATCTTTTGATTGATTTGATCGTTGTGTCAAACTGGTTGATCAATTGGTGTTATCGAATGATTGATCTATCGATTGATCGGGTATATGAGTCTTCTGCCTGTTCTCGGTGTTTAGACAGATACAACGCAATCGTCAGTGCACACTTTATGTATTTGCGTGAATCGTCAGTGCATGTATTTGCGTTCTAGATCCCCCTGCTTTATATGTTGCAAACCATTTGGGTACAATACCAAATAAGTACCAACATTCTTCTGTTTGATGTCATAATCTAAGGGAAACCCAAAAATTTCCCGAGATTTTACCCAAATGAGCGCAATGGATTGTCTTACAATTAGCCAAAGCTGTTTTGTAATTTAATTGAGCGTTTTTGTTGATCGTTTGTTTATTATTCTTTTCTTAAGGATGAACACCTTGTTTATAGGGCGCTGGTTAGACAAGGGCTAAAAGAAGAAGAAAACAAGTTTAAGAATTTGAAGGAAATGCGCATATTGTCCGACTTATTCTGGTATGACATGTTTCGACGAATTTGAAACTATATCGGTTTTCAGATTTCTTCGTACGCGATCTTATATGGTTTAGGAACGATTCGTGATAACCAGTTTATTTTGGGAGGTAAATAATTTTCACCATAATTTTCGGTACTGATATTTCTTTCAATTTGTTTGAAAATGATATGACAGGACTCAAAATAAACTAATTACATTTTAACCAAAAATAATTTAAAAATGCAAAGAATCATCATATTAGTATACTTTACGCTCACCTGACGATTCATGTATAACATTTCGGTCAAAATTCAAGCAAAGGCGTTCTCTACGCGTAGAGTAGGGGTACGAATCCATAGATGAATTAGAGTTATGGGTATCAAGTCCAATGTGAGGTGGAACATAGCGATTCCAGTATTTCGAAAGGCCTTGAATTACAAGCCAAATACGAAATAATTCTTTTTTATGCATAAAACATCGGTTTGGGCTTATTTTCTCCGGCACAGATAACAATTACAAATGCACGCTAAAATCTCAGTTTTTAACCAAATTGAGGGCGTGGCTGTAACAAAATGTCCCTGTGTCTCTTTAATTAAGAGTATTAATTAAGAATGAAATTATGTTTGATCTGTACCGTATATGCCGTTATTCAAACGGATGTGAACGGTGATTCTTAACAACATTCAAACTGAGGGTACAACGATTGTGGTGTATAAATGGTAACCATGATTTTGTGTGTGAATTTTGTGACGCTATTTTGTCCGAATTATATACATGAGAACTTTTGTCAAAAGTCACTCGGCAAAGTATAGCACTACTTTTATGTATGTTAGTATAATGCGTACCACATGTAATTTTAGGGCAAAACAAAATTTGTCTCAGAAACAGTTGGCGAAAAAAAGATATGTGCTGAGTACGATTTTTTTAAATTGCATTTTTGTCTCATTTTTCTGTTTTGTTTTACGGCACGTCGCGGCCAAGTTTTGATTTTTTTTCCTGACAGGTAAAAAGGATTTTTTGCACGCCCGTTTCTGAGACAGCCTTCAAGGGACGCCTTAGATATTTTATTCGCCAGTGATTACTTGCCTTTACAGGGCGATCAATGTTAATGTCACACTAATTTAAAAAAAAATAATTATGCATGCTGCATATCTTATGATGGTATAAAATAT
>JAMKCH010046487.1:0-14173 GCA_023653785.1 Ophioderma brevispina
GTTCTGTAAACCGGCCCAATCTGCACGATATTTCTGACACATGAATTAATAAACCTTAACAGAATAAACCTGTGCTTTATCGTTAAGTGTTCGAAGAATTATACGTGTGTCAGAAAAAGTGTGTAGATGTGTCAGGTTACGTAAAACTCCCATAAAAAACACCAAAAGATCTCAGCAAAAGCTCTCTCTCCAATTCGTTAGTTCTCCGTTCCGATCATTTTGGCGACAACAAAAATGGAGTGTCCATTAACATGGTGGTCAGGGTGACCGGGCAAAGTCATTATAAAATGCCAACAAAATCATCAAGTTGATTTTTAATCATTTGTAAGTATTTCCCATTGTTGGTTATTTGTTCCAATTAAAAAAGAATCCAAGATGGCGTCCAAAATGACCGCCAAAATGGATTTATAAAATCGTAGAACATGGTGTATAAATTCAAAAATCGTTTATTGAAAGATATCATTGAATTGTTTCTCTCATAAATAAGTTCTCATTTTTCAAATTGAATAATCAAAGATAGCGTCCATAAATGGCTGCATAAATATGCCACACTCGTGATAAAAATGCATATAACTGCCAAAACTGTGGTGAAGCAATAAATGGACCAATTAGAAATGATGTTGTATAAATAGTGCTAAATCCTGGTATTGTATTTTAGTTTCAATTCCCACAACGAAGAAAGCAGCCAAAATGGCCTCCAAGTAGGCCAAATAATTAGAAATGTTCCTTATCATTACACTATTATCCGGTCCTTTAGTGCAGCTGCTGTTTCTTAAGTTTATTTAGTCAGAATTCCACTTAGGAAAAGTGCGTTTAAAGTTATATTTTATATAGCGATTTGTCCATCCAATTATCAAAATATAGCTACAAAACTTCATTATTCCATAAAGTACTTGAGCTGATTCATATACCGTACACAGAAAGGACATATACCCCTCTATTTTACAAGGTAATTAGAAAATCATAAAACCTTTCAAATCTTACTTTTCTGATTTTTTAATCTGAAATTGGTGTTGCCATTATGTTAAATAATACAAATCTTTGTCGTTCCGACAAGCGTTCACCTTAAACGTGGATTTCCAGCATTGCTGCATACGTCGTTCAAGTTGTTCGAGTGTTGTGCAATAAGGATCCTCCACCATATTGTTACCAATTTTCTTTTTTCGTTCCAAAAGCCTTGCAAACCTCATTTGAGCGTTTTCCTTCTCGCTTCAGCTTCACTCAAAGCTCCTCTTTCTGTCTTAGTGGACCACTTGGACCCCTTTTCCGACCAAGCGGCGCCATTTTAAAGGAGCTCCAAGGACCCTTAAATCACCTACTCAGGAAAAATGCTGTTAAAATTCCAAAATTCTTTCAAACTGAAGCTGTAAAAGCCGAGATTACCGTCTAAGACATGTAAAGCTATCATTTGGCATTGTTTGTTGGGGCTACCACACTTGCCTCCGTATAATTTGATCGGTTTCGTCGCCGGGGGAGGTATTTTACTTTCTGTACCCGGTATAACAATTGCCAATACTTGGCATGGATTTCCAGTTAAGAATATCAGGTAAAAGCAAAAATGGGTGAGTAAATGGACATTTTTTAAAGCTATTGACCACCGCTTATCAAAATATCCCAGCAGCAAGAATCAACTTGAGCAGATTACTACATTGGACAGTAACCACATGGAATTCCAGCAAGGAATACTTTTTAGCTATTCTCCCACTGCTTATCAAATTATGCAAAATCCAGCAAACTCATCAAATGCTTTGAGTGATTATACAATTGCCGTACTTCTGCATTGGAAGTCCGCTAGAAGCAATCAAATGAAACAATAAATAAATGAGCACGAACTTGACATTTTAATAGCAAATTGCCCATCGCTTATCAGAAATTCTGAATCTGCCGCAGCCAACCAGAAACAAAGTTCTTCCTCCAGAACCGAGGCAAACTGAGAAACAGTCCATCCAAAATGTGCGAACATGCCAAGTAAAGCACGTTTGCCAGCTTCAGCCCACAAATGTCCAGTACTCGGTCGCAAACTAGTAAACAGCACTGCCATCCAAATCCGATCTCCGCAGCGTCCCAAACCAACACAAACACATGCAAATACCAACCAACACAATCCATCAACAAAAGCAACGACCAAGCAAACCAACAACAAATACAACCACATAAAACAGACCACCGGCATCACGACCAGCGTGGTAGAACTGTCCGAAAACAACCGAAACAACCCAACCAACAGCACACAAAACAAACACGACCAATCAAACACACCCTCAAACAACCCTCACCACCCACACCAACAAACCCAAGAACACCAACAACAAACAAACAGACCACCAGCATACAACAACCACCAACAACAAACACACAACCGACAACACACAAACAAACACCAGTCAACAACGAACAAGACGACAACTAGAATCAAACAATTCGACCAGCATGCAAGTCAACTAGTACAAATCTTCACAACAGACAAGTCAGCAACAAAACAAAGACACTCAGAACTTCCTCCACATCACCATCCAACTCCAGGTGGAAGAGGACTCAGGACAACTGCGGTTAAGAGACTCACCTTCTACCTTTCAACTGCCAAGGTGCAAACAACAAGAACCACATTGAGTCAACGCAATTCGTGAGGGAAATTTCGATCTTAATCTGCCTTCAGGACCCGCCTAAAACCAAATAACTGACGGACCCGTCAAAATCAAAATTAATCTTTTCGGACTTTGATATTCATCATCACCAACCCAAAATCCTGAAATAATTGCCATGGTATCTGGACAGCTATTAGCAGGTGGTCGCCCCCCAAAACGTCAGTTCCAATTTCCAACTTGGTCCCACTACGAACACATCAGCGTACGATACACCCTCAATATCCACATCATAGTCACCAACAGCTACTCCTTAACCGGAAAACCCGACTAAACCAAGCCTCGCACTTCCGGAACCGCCATCCTCTGCGGTTATTTCAACGCTCCATCATCTCATCTGTGGGCCCACACAGTCGTTTAGGTGCATCTCTTCTTACCAAATTAAATATGAAAGCTCCCTCGACAACAACAATACTCAACACAGTTGAACCACACCATAGCGGTACAGGAATTGGACATCACAATACACAACAATATCGCATCAAAAGCTGAATGGTCGTACAACCCACATTTAGTTATAGTGATCATTGCGAAATACACACAACATCCGCAACACTCCACTTACAAAAACACCCACCAAAGCTCACACGTGCACGTGGCGGACTCGACAAATCTGACTGGTCCACCTTCAAAGCAACAATCAAAGAACACATGACAACAACCCACCACAGACCACCAACACTTCAAGAAAGACTGAGACATCACCAATACCATTCACAACGCAGCAACTAAAGCAATACCCCGTAGCACACCTGGTCCGAGACGTCCGAAAAATGCGTGGTACTACACTGTGCAAAATAAAGATAACCAAGCACGAGGTAAATGTTAATCGACTCACACACGCACCGAAAATCACCAACAGACAACCACTAAAGCAAACCTTTCAGAAGCCACTAGCAATACATCGCAAACATGTCAGAAGCAAAACCCAATCTTGGGTCAGTGGACAGAAAACTAATCAACCAAACAAACAAAGCAAAGTCCTGTGGCAAAGTGTTAAAATATCGGCGCTGCAGGACTTCTACCACTCGACAACCAAACCCAACAAATAAAGCCTTGAGATTATTTAAAACGTTCGCCGCCGCTCCAGCTCACACAACCTTTCACACAACATCCGCCAAAAACTAACTTCAGTCAAACCCTAGCAACACTCGACACAACAGTCAACAGACGCCATAACACCAAAACACCCCCACAGACACTCCATTCACCATACATGAACTCCAACACGCAACTGAACATAGACCCGACAACACTCCCGGCGATGATAAATTTCGTTTCATGGTACGTAACGCCCCAGATGTCCCTAAAAACTTTCATTCTCCATGTAATCAATCGTCTTGGGACGACATGAAACTTCCGTAACGTGGAAAAAAGCCCAACCTAAGCGCGCAACTCCCAACACCAGCTTCAGACGCTTTCCAGACCGATCTCGCTTTCTTTCTTTCATGCCTCATCAAATTAGGATCTATGGTTTCTTCTCTTCTTCGTCGAATCAATATAGTACAGCCAGACCTGTTTCATTCATCATCACCCCCAAGCCTCCTTGGGTTTCTGGAAAGGCGTATAGGCACGGAGGACGCAACAATCGCGCACTAAATCAACGAAATTTCCAGCGCAAAGAACTCCAAATCACGTCGCAAAATCAGCGGGTTTTTTCTTGACCTCGCAAAGGCATTCGAACAACTCCCAACAAAATGCCATCTTCAGCCATGATCAAAGCCTGTCCTCGGCGGAAAGCTAATTGGCTGGTGCAAGGACTTTCTGACAAAGACAGGTAGAGTCCAGTTCCAAGGCGCGCACTCTAATTTTCACAGACAGTTTTGAAAACGCTGCACTCCAACAAGCAAGCCCTCTTAGTCCAACACTGTTTCAATTTTCTAATCGATGAATTATAGGTCAACCAAGCTCGCACCTATGACCAGCATGTTTGCTTACGCTGATGATTTAGTAATTGTCTCCACCAAGGATTCCTAGCGCAGCTGCCGAAAGGCCCCTCGCGACTCAACATCAGTCCATATCAAACGGATGAGCTAGGTCCTAATTTTCTGTAACCAAAACCAAATCTCTGAGCTTCCAATAGGTACCCCAAATTTCCCAACTTCCAACTTTGCGTCATGCCTTGAAATGGGTCCTCCGAATAAAGTATCCTTGGGTCATCATTATAAAAATCTCAACTTCTCACAACACATCCGATATACTGTCAAAAGGGTCAAAAATCGTCTAAACGCAATGAGGGCCATAAGCGGTCTTCCCGGAGGAGCCAATCTCAGTACTTACTCCGCACATTTATCAAGCCAACCGTTCGTCGATTTTAGACTACGGCTGTGTAATCGTGGTCGCCTTCGCAACACCGGCCCTCAAATAGCTCGAAACACTTCAGAACCAAGCTATTCGCACAATTCTCGGCGCTCCTCGATGGGCCAACGTTTCAAACCTGTCCGCTCGAAGCAGAAATTATGCCACTTAATGCCACTCATCCATTTCCGACAATTGAAGCACGACTATCTATCTTTGCCAACAAAGTCCTCCGCAACACTGAACACGCGCTACATGACCAAATCTCGAAAAGCCTAACAAAATCCGGTAGTCTTTCACCACCGACAACACATGGCTCCCCCAAACCGCGACGCGCCTGGAACCTTCACCGCCAAGACCGCAACCTCCAGATCCCAGAAACTCATCAGCACGTCTGATCCAGGGTCCAAACCTGTCGCGTACACTCGCCTTCATCTTTTATGATAACAAAACAATCAGCTCCACCCACTAGTAGAAAATCGGCCTACAAAGCATCGGCAAGATGCAAAGTCAACAAACTCTGATCAACTTGTTTACTACACTGACGGCTCGGTCAAGCCGAAGACGCGCCACTTGGTGGAATTTGCCTTTGTCTTACCACATACCACAAAATCATTCAGAACATCTGATGCTTCTCTCCCACGGTTACAAACAAAATTGGCAGCCATTCGCGAAGCTATCCGGACTCAACAACAACAGCCGGCTACAAACATCGTAATCCACACAGACAGCCAAGGTGCATTCGAAAACATCCGCAACCCACATCGGGACAAAATAAGCATTGAATAAGACATTCAAACAGACAAAAAAGCAACCAAAATTTCATCATCAACTGGTGGGTCCCCAGTCCCATCGGCATATCCGGGCAACGAAGAAAGCGGACGTCGCAGCACCAAAGCCTGGCCTTCTACTAAACAGAACCTGACAGATCCTAACCACACAGTCTGCGCCAAACCAAGACACTTTCCAACCAACAGCACATCACAGATGGCAAGATCAAATTCACTCAACCCAGTCAAAATCATACTTTGAGACTTTTTCCCCTCCCTCACAAACAACACACTGCAAGCACCAACGCCACTCAATAATTAAACCAGACTAACTCAAATCACATCAACAGAATGAGAATAAAAGCTAAAACTGCCAGACAAATCCTCGATCACTTATATACATGCGCCTACTGCATCAAGATTACAATGTCAACATGTTCGAACGAATCTCACTGAATGCCCACGAACAAACACACCTCGCCAACAACTACTTCACAACATCTAAAACCAGACAACTTGTAGCAACACACCAACTATCGATCAACATCCTCAAAACGCAAACACTCTGCCAATACCAATACAAGAACTCCAACATACAAAATAGACAAACCAAAAACACTAATTAAAAAAAACATAAGTGGTTAACCAGTAACTTTCAAGTGAGTTTTTTTATAATTCAGGGGTCAAGCAATAGTGTTGCAATGACCCGGCTCCATGGAGTCCACCATGACACTGAAACAGCCTTATATCAAAATATAGTAAACTTTCAGTGTTTCCAAGAACACTGGGCTGATTCATACAATTGCTATTACCTCGGCTTGGAATTGTTTTATATATAGTCGATTGGTAACAGCTATAAACTCTTTTAACAAATCTAGGACTACCAGAAAGCAAATGGTACTAAAAAAACTTGACATTTATATTGCGATAAATCCACCATTTACCTAACTTTTCTTCTTTATTCCTTGAAAAACGTTAAGTGAAATTTCCAAAATACTGGAAAAATGGCAATTATTGAACTAGGTCAAGTGTTCCCAGGAATTATTCAGAAATTTGCAAGCCTAAGTTGTAAGCAGTGGGCAATCGCTATTTAAAATGTGCCTTTTAGTACCATTTGCGCTTTATTTTCTGCTAGAATCATGTTAAGGTAAACGGGCCATATAAATCAGGCCTCAGTGTTTTAATGAATAATTACTGATTTTCTAACATAGTTGGATAAGTTTGAACAATCATATATAAAATGTCCATTTGTTACAATTGCTTTCAGGGGCTTCAGGTGATATTCGTAATGGAATGTTTCCCGGTATAAAAATATGCTGGCCATAGTTTTCGAAAAGCCAGTGGGCATATCGCTATATAAAATTCCATTTTGGACCTATCTTGATTTTTAATTGAAAAAGAAAAAAACAAATAATGGGAAATAACTTGAATATTTTCCCAATGTGACACCATGTGTGATAATTAAATACCATTTTCTATGATTTTACCACTTTGGCAGCCATTTTAGACGCTATCTTGGATTTCGTAAAATTGTGAAAGATCCAGTATGGGAAATTACTACTACTGATTAAAACCAAACTACATGACTATTTTCAAATTTGGCACAAATTTTTGATGTTATAGGCAGTTCTATGAGTTAATTCCATTTTGTCAGCCATTTTTGAGCATTTTGGATTTTTTTAATTGTGAAAAAATCCACTTAAGGCCAAGGGGATTTGATTCTTAGTTTTTCTGTTGGAGTGCGCATCATTATGTGCGCTGTGGCCAAATATTCATTATTTTGTGAAATTGTTTTTTTTCTTGGAAAACTGATAATAAAAAAGGAATTTTCCTGTTTTCAAATATTCAAGCTTTCCCCATCACTGTTCACATTCTTGGAACCCAATTAATAATGAATTTTATCCAGATTTTGTCCCGCTTGTCATAAATACTGGTGCAAAAATGCTTGAAATGATTTGAAAGTTTTGAAGAAATAACCTGCAAATACCCCTAGTTTGCTAATTAGGGCACTTGTAAACTTTTTTTATGTAACAAATATAAGATTAGTAGTGTCTCAAGTGCCTTTAGATGTAATATGAAATGAAAGTTATAGAAAGACAGTAAATAAGGAATAAGAAAATAAGACCGCGTCAACTTTTAAAAAATCTCCAAAATGGAAACTAGAATAAAACTTCCCTCTGGGCCTAAGCGGAAATAACTTACTAATGTTACAACCAAACTGCAATGAATATGTTTTTTTTTTCAATTTTTATACAATTTTGGATTGTTTTTTAACAACATTTTCTATAATTTTACCCATTTTTGGCAGCCATTTTGGACGCCATCTTTGGAATTTTGCATGAGTGCCATAAACTTTTGTAAACATCTAAAATATGTGTTAATTAGGGCCATAAAACAAAGCAAACGTGGGTTTGGGAGAGTCCTGGGGGTAGCACGGAACCCCTCCGTAGATAGTCGGACAACAACCATTTCATCTACATAAGTAAAATATCATGTTTGATTCCCGTAACTTAGATAATTTAAAATGGCCAACCAAAAACTAAATACAGTGAGGTACCCAAAAGTGTATTCTTTCAAAATGTAATAATATATTAATGTACTCTAGTAGCTCATGGTGGTTCTTGTATGCAAAATATGTCCAGAGCTAACTCTTCAGGAATCCGCTAAATGAAGGTCCAATAACTATATTTGGTTGGTAAATAATTACCACTGACGCCGAAAAGGCTGAATGCACGCCCATTTGGGGGTCACGCCTCTTTTTGAGCAAAGAGTACTACTGTGTATTCTTACAAAACCGTCTAGATACTAGGGTTGCGAGACCATTCACGAATATGCGGACCGGGCCCACATTATGGGAGGGGTCTGTAATACATTTTGATATACAAAAGTTTGAGGTTTTAAGAGTAATTATCAAAAACCGATTTAGCAGTTGCGCACTCTTATGAATGAATGAATTCATAAGGCTTTCATGCTAAAAAAGGAACTGAGTTCACCATACACCTTGGATTTTGCTCTAACTCTCCTTCAGTGATAATTGTTAGGGTAGGTCACAAAAAAATAAAAATCATATTACTTTCCGTTTCTCAAACGGCTGCCCGTCAAAATTTTGTGACAGGGAGCAAAATTGGGTAATATTATTAGGTGACAACCGTGATTTGTAAGTGGCTGCTATAACAGTGTTAGCTTGTCTTCCCACAACTCAATGAGTTATGACGTTTGTATTGGACACCGAGCTATTTACCATTGGTCTCACTAGGTATATAATCCAGCATTTTAATGTTACTCCCTTCGTTTTCATGGGGGGTGGGGGCAAAACTGGCCCATCGTAATTGACAATATATTTTTTTCATTATATAGTGACTAATAGCAAAGTTAATGCTGCTGAATGGCTTTAAATGATCTAAACTAAAAACACTAACTGCAAATGCCCCTTTAACCATGGAAACGGGCAAATATATCAAGATTTCATGACCCCTAAAAGTTTCCCCCCCCCCCGTTCCTCATGAAGTCGCTAAAATACCCAAACGAAACTACGCGGCCATATAGTAAGATAGGTAAAGATTATCAATTATTGAAATGTTTTTTTGTAATTTTTTTTGTTTTCTTCTTCCCATTTGAATTTATGCATACAGATTACCAGCCACATTTTAATTACAATTACGGTATCGCCACCTTACCATTCATGTGGCCCTCTGTGCGCATGGCGTAAGCCAGACCGACCTGTGGGGGGGGGAGACTCAAGAGAGATTTCCTTTCCCGATTTCCTGCTTTGCGTGGGGAAGATAATGTCCGAGGGGTGGGGCCTAGGGCTCAGCTCCCGTAGGTCCTCGGTTTTTGCCACTTTAGACGCTAAAAAAAAAATTAGTGTTTCAGCCAAATTTCCCTGTTTCCTTCTTTTTCGTCTTCTCCCTTCCTCTTTTCTCTCTTCTTCGCACATTTTTTTTCTTTTCTTCTCTTATCCTTTGCCCATTCTCTTGCTTTCCTCTTTTCTCTCTCCTTTCTGTTTTCTTCCCTCTTTTTTCTTTGTTTTTTCTCTGCTTTTTTTTTTCCAGGACCCTGACCATTTTGGTTCCCCTTTCCGTTTTATTGTGTGTGTGTGGGTGTGGGTCGGGGGGGGGGGGTTGCCCTGCCTCTCCTCCCATTGGCTACGCACTGGTAGTGCGCCGTAAAAAATTGAGTAATTTATGTCGAGTTTTTTTGTCAATTGAGAACCACCCAAACCGGGACCGGGCCACAACTTTTAGGGGTCATGAAATTTTTAGCCTACTTCATGGGAACCAGCATGTAGCATTTACCCTTGCCATTAGGCCCTACATAATTGAAAAAATATTTAATAATGCACACGGGGCTTTTTGACCCCTACCAAAATGGAAAACAACAACAACTTCTTCAAACGGTTGATTATATCCCAGTTGGTACGCCAATGGTCAATAGCTCTGAGCAGTACAAAGGTCATGACTGATTTAGTTAGTTGTGGAGGTATAACACACCTTAAAATGGCACTTTTAACACTTTTTTTCGTATATTATATCCGAGGGTAATTTTCTTATACTTTTGCCTTTTTTCATTTCATGTCACACGCATGCAGTTATTGTTTTTAGATCATTTAAAGAACCCGCAGCAGCATTTACCTTTGCTATTTAAGTCCCTATAAAATAGACAAATATATATATATATATATATCTTTCACTTTAGCGATGGCCTTGTCTGCCCCCCCCCCAAACGAAAGGAGTAACATTAAGATGGTGATTATATCCCAATTGAAATCAAAATAATGGGTCAATAGCCTGTGGAATACAACATCGTAACTGATTGAGTTGTGGAGGCAATACACTGTATAACAGCACTTATAATGCACGGTTTTTACTTAATATTACCCAATTCTGCAATTTTCTGCCAACGGTCACAAAATGTTGACGGGCTGCCATTTGGGAACGGAAAGGAATATGAATTCTCTGTGACCCCCACCCCCCCCCCGAAACAAGTAGTAACCTTAAACTACCTGATTATATCCCAGTTGAAATCCAAATGGTGACTAGCTCGTGCATCAAACATCGTAACTGATTGAGTTTTGTGGGAGCAAATACATGTTTATAAACAGCAAACTTACAAATGCACGTTTTCACCTAATATATATTACCAATTGTTGCTAAAGTCACAAAATTTTGAGCGGGTGGCCGTCTGATAGCGGAAGAATATCAATTCTCTGTTTGTGATCTACCCTTAGTTACCCCACAAATTATCCCTGAGGAGAGTTAGAGCAAAATCCAAGGTGTATGGTGAACTCCCTTCCTGTTTCTGCATAAACCTTACCCCCTAATGAATTCATTCATAATTGTATAATGCGCAACATGCTGAATGCGGTTTTGACAATTATCCTAAAAACTTTGACTTGTATATTAAAAATGTATTACCGAACCACCCATTTGGACATTACCATATTTGGGTGGTCTGGCAACTCTTAGGTCCATGGTTCTGTATATACAGTCAGTAGTACTTTGATCAAAAAGGAATTGACCCCAAAGGGGGGGGCGGTGGCCAGTCAGCCTTTCAGCGTCAGTGGGAATTATTGTTACCAAACCAAAATATTGTTCCTGGACCTTCAGTTAGTGGATACCTGAAGGAGAGTTAAGCTCTGGACATATATTGAATACAAAACACAATGAAGCTACTAGGTAAATTAAAGTTAAACTCCTATCATTTTTCACGAAAATGGCAACGGACACGAAATAATTGAAATGGCTATCCAAAATACAATTAGGACGACGAAGAAATTGTATTGACTAAAACTTGTGTGTATTGGCCTCGCACTGAAGTCGTTTAGAATTCTTCTTCTGCTGTGGTAATTGGTAGCTATTATGGTTTAGAATATAAACATTGAAAAAACGAAAATCCCTACCATACAGTTAAAGTGAACATAAAACTAATGTAAGAATGTAGGATGGTTGTTATCAAATAAAACAACTTTAAATTGCCCCTGTCGACGAAAATATCGGGGGGGCGGGGTGTTAGGTCATAACCTTTTCGACCAATATTTGCTCTAGTGCTTTGGGCTTTCTCACGCTGTGATTTTCGATGATCCAATCAGGCGCATGTTCCAGCAAATTGCGAACAAAATGGTGCCCGACTAAGTATTATTTTGCTTCCGTTAAGCGACACTGACACATTTCAAAAATATAAAATTTTCTTCAATTTGCTCGCAACTGATAGTCTAGTCCATTGAAAGAAATTAGAGATACACTTTGACCACCATAAAAAACCCCATACGCACAAACAGATAGGGACGTTAATAAAAAGTTAAAGCACCTGCATGTATTGTAGGTAACTTTTAAGTTCTCCCTCTAACTTTAATATCGATTGGTATGCGGCCAGAGTAAACACGCAGTGGTGCCAACTCTCTGAGACTAGTCGTTATTTTCACCAAATATTTACACCTTGACTAATTTTGAACTGCTGGATGATTTATGCTAAGATAGGACATAGCTGTGCATTCGACAGGATAATCGCACCGCGAAACGTATGGGTCAGTGCAGGGGCAGCACGAGAGCCGGAGGCTCGAGTGCTCCCCTGCACTGACCCATACGGTCAAGTGCATTTATCCTGTCGAGTGCACTAGGATAGGTCCTTATTTTTTTCCCGGTCATATACTTGAGGAACACATAGCATCAAATCAAGTGGTACATTAACATTAATAATTAAACGTAGTTTATCTATATTTTGAGGTGGTTAGTTTTTAAAACAATTAAAAATACACTTCTATCCTCAAACATGTCCAAAGTTATACTCTATAAATAGTGCCTCAAAGACCCTTGACGCAATTCATTGTTGATTAGTTTGGTTTGAAAATGATCTGGAAGTGCGAGAAAAATCAGACTCTTAAGACGCTTAGAGTGGCTATCTTTCTCGCACCTCCCTGGCAGTTCAAAACAAACCCATTAGTGATGAAACGCGTCAATGAAATTTGAAAGAAGCTGGACTTTTCGCACTGCCCTTACTTTTTTCCAAACACCAACCCATCAGTGACGATTTGCATATAATGCATTAGAATTTTCTTGTACCAATTCCAATGCCACTGTCTTAGTGTTTTAAAGACCAACGCAGACATGTATGTACAAAACATGACTGGTTTCTGCATTGAAAACAATTTATTTGTGAATTTGCTTTTGGGTTTTTTGAGTACACTCATCTCACGGGTCCTAAGATTATATAGCAACTGATATAGTCCATTCTCTACCCTCCCCCGTGAAGTGAGTCATAACCATGGACGCAGCTTTACGCACCGCGTCAATGTATGCAATCTTTGTGCGCGAGTGTAAAAACGCCGTCGCTGTAAGCCAGCGCGTGGTTTACTGGTGCGTCCATCAAGTCTCGCGCTGACGTTACGGCACAGCAGGGGTAGGAAAGTTTAGTATAGCAGCTAAACTTCTGAAAGGCTTTCTAATTTGAAAATATAACATAAGGAATTTGTTATATTTACGATCATATTTTATGTCAACGTCGTTAAATTTAAGATATACCGCGATCGGGAAAGAAACAGTACAAAATCACATTATTTAAACGCGAGAAACCAATATTTTTTCCAACACAATACTTGAAGTTAGCTGACACCATAGATTGTAGATACAAGTTTAGAAGCGTATAAATACGATGCAGGCATGTTACTTGATATTGAGCAGTAAGCCGATATCAAATGATTGACATTATTTCTAGTAGCTAATATGGAGTTGTGACTTGTGGGTGATCCGCGTGATTCTCTGAGACCCGTGCCATTATCTGACAGAGCCCAGTGCCATTCGTGAAAAATAATGCCGCTGAAAACACGATTGACATATCAAGGACTCTTTTGAAATATGTTATCATTCAGGAACTAGAAGTGCGCAAAAAAAAACGTGCGTAAGAACGTCAGCGAAATAGCGGGAGATTCAAATACTACAGGTACGCCATGTTAGCCGTGTTCATCCCACCCATCTACCAGCATGGCGCTAGCCCTGCGGGGAAAACCAGTGCAAGATGAATGCAAGTCAGTCGATAGTATTGATCATCACTCTATGACTGTATCCAAACGCAATAGTAATGAAGATAGACTGAACTTTGAACAAACGGTAATGATATCATTACAAAACAAATCATTGATGGCCAGATGTGAAATCAAAAATGATCTGGAGTCTTTCAAAGGGTATATATGCAAAACTGTGATCTTCAAGGGGAAGAAAAGATCAGAATTACGACCAGTCTAAGGAAAATAAGTCGCGAGTTGATGACTGCTACATCTGTGCAAAATGCCTGGGATTCCATTTCAACTCACAGAACCACGTTGCTGATTTGGGGGGGGGTCTTGTGAACAAGATAGCAAGATTAGACAATCGCGTCGTAACAATATTCGTGTCATTGGAGTTCCTGAAACTCCTGGGGAGAATGTGGATTTTATGGAGCAAATGGTAAGTGACCCTATTTCCGACTAAG
>JAMKCH010046488.1:0-10283 GCA_023653785.1 Ophioderma brevispina
GGGAGAACAGATCATAGGATATGGCTTAGGGTATCCTCGGACAGGTGCGGGAGGCCATTTTACATCAAAAGAAAAAAACCATCATGAACCGTGGGACCAAGGATTGGAATTACCGTTCCCTAATAATGGACTTTTGATGATGTCATCGGTCAATTATCCTCACAACATTACAGGAATTCTTCTGATTAAGACATGTGGTACATGTCAAAATTCAAGGTACGTCAACTTGTGCGTAAGGCTGTTTAGACCTATCAACTGTAATCCAATTTGATATTAGTATAGCAGTCTACCTTACCAATTGCTCAAACCACCACACACAGCTGAAATATTTGGTCAAACAATACAAAAAACAACCATTTGACAAATTCCCAGCAAATGCATTGTGTATCTTGCCAAAATCCTGCAACAGGTTATAATAAGACAGCCAAGGTAAAACGCATCTCATATTGACCTCTACTACTGGCTGCTTCAATCATGCAATCTTGGTCAATCTCAGCTTCTATTAGCTCAAAACAGTAAAAAGCACTGGCTTATAATACAGAGGTTGCCCAGTTCAATCAGCCAAACATTCCCCTCACCCTCCAAGGTTTCTGCGTGTTGGCACTCTTGAAGATACAAAATTATTATTGCACTACTAGATCGTCGCTAATTCTTTATCTCTTTAACTTCATATAAATCGTCGCATTGGTTCTTTAGTGGGATATTTGCCTGAGTTCTTCCATCCGAGTTAAGTCTATATCGGCATAGATTATAGTTCCCCTGGCTCAGCTGGATATCACCTCACCCCTGTTCAAAGAAAATGAGTTAGGTGATAATAAGGGAACTGTTAACGACGTACATAATGAAAGTGTACTCGCAAGTATACTCGTTCATCACCAAATAGGTAAGACTTTCACACCATGATTGATATAGAATAGTGCAGGCGCAATACAAGCAACATTACTGCAGCAGGCGCAGTGGCATGATGTAAGAAGTGAAACGAGTACTTTCACATGCGGATGAACAAAAGCCGAATAATTTTTTGCCATATTGGGTGCTGAACAAGGTTGAAGTTAATGTCGCAATTTTAAGTCTGGGGATTGACCAAAAATCAAGGCACACACACACTCAGTTGGCCAATGAATAATGGCACAAACCAAATGGCACAAACTCGATGGCACAAACCCGATGGTGCAAGCCCGATGGACACAAACCCCGATGGCGCAAGCCCCCGCAGCGCACGTGCCAGTCCGAGTCATAATACTGATGCAAGTTCAGGGAGTTGTCAGTGCATGAAGATAAAATGAGAAGGCATGATGGTTTCAACCAACACTAAATCCTGGTCCCATTCGTTGCCTGTACCCAAAATGGGCCCGAGATGAAAGCGTCCTTTTCTCCTCAATGGAAATCTCAGACCTTAAATCTAACATTCTGCTTGCAGATATCATAGCTCTTACCTGATCAGTCATGAAATTAGGGTGGTTATCCCCCAAAATTTGAGCAATGGACCGCGAAGACTAGCATGGACATGGATATGGAGGTCACAGCACTTTTTCAGTCAGGTGTTCCCTGTAAGAAGACGGTGAAAATTGGTTTGTCGGATCAAATAAACAATCAATGACAACCTTTTTTGATATTCCTACAGATTTTCTACCTAATATTGATAGCAACCATGATTGACCCAGATCCGCCTTTTCTCTCAGTTTTAGGGTATTCTTAGGCGAGGGTCAACAAAAAAAAACACCTCATCTGAAGTGGGGGCTCCTATAGAGACCTCAATTTGTAAATTAATGCATTGCTGGCTTTGAAACTTCCTTCACATGTTGTGATCATTCATGAGCATAATTTCTTTTTTTTTTTTAATTAAGTGAGCAACAAAATAGTAATTGTCTAAAATATCCATATTCGCTATCTACTGAAGATTTATTAGATAGGGTCACCAAACACCATTTTTGTTTTCCATGCTTTAAAGCATATATCCGAATAAAATAACCTTCCCCTGCCCTTTAGCACCTGGCCTTTGAGAAGTGAAAGGAGGGGCTTACTTGGGGAGGGGTTACTCGGGGGGGGGGGAAGGTTGCTTGTAAGCTGTCAGTCACACCAAAGAAAGTCTTATTATAGCTGACAAAACACTCTTCATTTAACATTATCAAAAAGCTCACTTTCTGGATAAAAGCAGAAGCTGCCATCATGGTAAAACCCGGCATGTACTTCAAAAGTGTCAGGGCCTATCTTTTATCCATAATGTGGCTATTTAATCGGCCTAAAAAATTGCGCAAGCCAGACTGCGAATTTTGCCACCTTAGACTCGGTCATTTTACATACATTCGCTTAACAAACTGAAGCCAGCCTGGAGTGTTTTATAGCTCCATTCACACTTACCTTGTCGTGCCCCTAGAGCAGGTCTCCTGTGCTGACCCCCCCCCCCCCCGATCGGCATAAACAACCACTAGGCCAGGGGACTGCTTTAATATCACCAGGGTTTTGAAAAACAGTTGAAAAGATCAAATGGACTTACGAGGTCAGGTGAGGTCACAACTATTCGCAGTCTGCTATAAAAGCTCTACTAGGGTTTCACACCACTCAATCTGGTCCCATTAGTTCTGTACCATGGGAGGGAGAGATGAAAACCGATAATTTTCTCCTCAATGGAACATCTCAGACAAAGCTAACATTCTGCCTGAAGATCATCATATCTCCTTCCTAATAATCATGAAATTAGGGTGGTTATCCCCAAATTTTCGAGCTACTGGACCGCGAAAACTAGCATGGACCGTGGATCCCGGGGGTCACAGCACTTTTCAGTCAGGGGTTACTGTAAGAATACTGTTAAAATGGTTTGTCGGATCAAAAAATAACATATCAATGGACAACCTTTTTTGATATTCCTACGATTTTATGCTTAATATTGATAGCCAATTCATGTTTGAAAACCGATCTCCTTTTCTCTCAGTTTTAGGGGAACTAGGAAGAGTACACACAAAAAAACACCTATCTGCAGTGGGGGCTGGACTTACCTGTTTCTCACATTATTTACTGGTGTGAATCCAGCCAGTGCAAGGTTATATTTATGTATAAACATTAAAAAAAACATTCCCCCCCCACAGAAACATGACCTCTATGCACTTATGTCTCGAGATCAAAGCAGAAAACCACCCGCCATAAAATTAACTACCCAATGTCACGCATAATCTTTCTACACACTCCATACACCTCTAAAATTCTGTGTCCTGTATCCATGGACAGATAAGGCATGGACTCAGCCGTTGGTCTCATACTAAATTGTTTATGAACATATAACATTAAAGGGGCATTTCGGGATCCACAGCTCGTCCTCCCGATTAGCGTAAACTAGAATTTCGCGGATCTCGGCTTTCGCGCTCACTATATTCAAAGCAAATAAAGCTGTGGGCCGCCTATGACCTTTGACTTGGCAACATAGAGGGATCTCATGGTGCACCTTTATGACCCAAGTGTGGTTTCAATTGAACTTCAAATTTGCAATAGAGGTCAATTTGATATTTTAGCTATGATTCAATGGGCCTCATATGACCTTTGACCTTGGCACATGACCTTGAACCTCATCAAAAATATGAGGGATCCCATGGTGCACCTATGACAAAGGTTTGGTTCCAATTTAACTTCAACTTTTCAATTGAGGTCAATTTTTAAGAACATTTTAGTGACACACACACAATCCACACACACGCACAACAGAATCAAATGGTCCTTCCAGCTAAAAGCTGCGGCCCACAAAAAAAGTTGAGATTTTATATCATCAGGAACCAGGGGTAAGTATAGTATAGTGGCCCTAATTTTGCGTCCAAATTCGATCTACTCTGGAAGAAATTTGTACTTTTGTAACATTTTGTATGTAAACAGACAGAAAATTACACACAGGGGGCTACTGGGGCAAGGATACAAATATTGATCATAACCTAAAACACAAACGTCAGAATAAACTGATATTTTGGAAGAAAACTTTTCTCGTGCTGTATTCTAGGGTACCATAAACAAACAATGAGGTATTAGGATCATGAAAATGCACCTTTAAAGTATGTGCTTCACTTGATATGAGAGCATGGCACTTGCACATACGACTCATCAAGTACCGTGGGAAACAAAACTTGTGGTTTGATGGTAGGACGCAGTAATGCACATTGCAAAGCCCTTTTCAATCTGTACTAAGATTGATGGTTAACAACTATTCGTTCGTTTTTTCTGTTAATATTTGGAATGAAATGGATTTGAGGCTCAAATTTCAGGACGACATGAGAGAAAAATACGCGGCCTTTCATCTGACATCAAAACGATACTTACTTCCGGGTAAATCAGGGGTGGGGTCCCAAAGACAATCGGAACACGCACCTAAAATGTCATCACAATTGAAAGACTACCACAAGTAAAGTGCACTACTAGAAACTTCAAGATAATTAATATTTGTGGCAGAGTGGTTCAGGTATTGGACTCTAATCAAAGGTTGCTGTTCAAATCCAGCCAAAGAGCAATGTTTTTTTTCATGTGCTGTGTTGTTGGCAGAGTGTGTTTGAAACAATCCCATAATGTATTGCATGTGCCATCGTCTTTGTCAAAGACTCGGTTAAGAAGAAGAGCATCTGCGAGCGAAGCGAGCGGCACGAGTGCGTCAGCGCGAGATAGAGGGTTTTGTTTTTTTTTTTTTACGCGGATCGGTTAGAAAGAGCATCGGCGAGCGGCACGAGGCTGTCAGCGCGAGAGAGGTTCGACGAACTCAGGTTCAACTGATATACTCCACCACAGCAGTGTAAGTGGCGTAGTAAATCAGTTTCCCCGGCTGTGACACAGACAAATGTGCCCCATACTTACGTACTGTTTTTTTTTTTTTTTCTCTACGAATCACATGTCAGTACTAGCACTTTGGGGGCTAAAACGTCAGGGTTTTTTCATGTGTTAAGAAAACGATTTTGTAGGATCACATGACCGTATTGGGGTGAAATTTCCCAAAACTGTGTGCATTGTGGGATGGACTCAAAACCCTCTGGTTGTGTGGTGTGTAACAGAGGTAAAAAGATCAAAATAATAAATGCCCTTGCCTCAATTTTAAGTAACAGAAAATCAAGTTGTGAATTTCTTGCCTAAGATAAAGGAGGATAATTCAGATATTTATCAAATAGAAAAAATATTGTACAAGACATGGCATATATCCTTTCATCCTTTTGGTTGGTTGGTTCCATTAGTGTCCACAGTGTTTCATTAGAATACAATTACCATGGATTGACTGCTGTGCACTGTGTCCCCATACCACATAGCTTGCTTTGTCATCCCTTGCTGGAGAGATGGTAGCCACATACATCTGGTTATCTAAAGCTCTGTCATGGAACAAGATAATAAAATTACAATTGGTATTAAAAGGGGATTCGCAACGATTTGCTAATCCGGAACAGTCGAAAAAAAATCATCACCATTTTTTTTATTTTTTGTATTTGTTTGTTACTGGCATGATATGCAAAATATAAACCTGCAAGTGGTTGGCTTGAAATCGGTATTAAAGACAAGGCAGAGTACTTTTTATCTGATTCTGTAATTTATATACGTGCGTATCAAAATTCCGACTTGAGATAAGAAAAAGTCTTCCCGCTGTATATCACAAATTTTCAGTGGATATTGGGCACCACGATGACTACAGTTTGACTTAAACCCAACATTATTGGATCTTGGTTACGGTTGTACTGGTATAAACCGCAATCAGCTGTTAAAGTGAAGATTTTGAGATGCCGTCACTGTATGTTATTTGTGGGAGACGGTATTACAAATTTCCTCAAATACTTCATTTTTCACTATTTGGTGATTTGTTCAACATTAAGCAGTTATATGGAATTGTACACACCTATCCTGATTTATAAGTAAAATAAATGCATTTCCACATTTTTTAGTCTCCGCATTTCGCTACTAATCCCTTAACAGTGCAATGCATGATAACTGGATGAAGTACACAGAAACTGACATTTTGAGTTCATGTACTGCTGCACATGTAGCAATTCAGACTGTTGGGATGACGAACCCCTTTAATACACCCACAATGAACTAGAACCTCAATGTGACCTCCTTATATGGGGCTTGGGTCAGGGCTTATACTGGCGAAGTTTAGTGATCACACCCAATTGGGAGTAACCACATATGAACCTGGTCCAGTAGTTATCTGAAAGTGTGGCTGCAATTGGCGAAGCATTTGGGAAGGAGATAACAAATTCCAAAATAAACTTTACCCAAACTGATAGGACATAAACATTCCATACAGACAGAGTGTTTCTTTTTTGCAATGCTAAAAACATACCTTGCCTTTGTAGTAATTCCCAGTGTGCTGGGCCTGTTGTCATATTGAAAGCACCAGGGTACAGCAACAAGCTACAACCTACATGACAGTAAAAATAGTCACATTGAAATTGTAGCTAGTCACAGAGGCAGTGTAAATGTGCGACTAAATACTTCCAAATAACAAAAAAACACAACAGTAAAATTTTGATAATAGACTACAATAACAGAAAATACTGCTAGTTAAAACTTGCAAGTCCCCTTGGTGGGAGCATATATCAAAGAGCTAATTATATGCACAATGTCGAAGACCACAGGCAGGGTATTACTTGCAGCACAACTACCCAAATACCAAGTTTTTCAAATTTTGGAAATTGGGATCTGAATAGGTCACTCTTTATGGAAATGAGCCAATCAGAGCAAAATATGCAAATGAGCTCATTTATATGCAAAATAATCATGGACACAGTGTGTGTATTTACTTGTATGCACCACTACCCACAATACCAAGGTTCGTCACAATTGGGACATAGGGATTCTGGTGCGAAGTTCCACCTTTTAAGTTAACCTATAGCACCTAACCAAGATAGAAGGACTAGGGTCAAAGATCACATAGATGTCAGAGGTCAAGTGCACACCCTATATTAAGCTCGGGTCAGTGGTTCCTGTATCCACGTATGAAGTTAATCGGCAAAGCATCCAAGAATAACAGCACAAACCAGTCAACATACCAAAATGGAAAACACACATCACACAACCAAAAGATAAACACACAAACACACTCAGAAGGAATTTGCTGTCACAATATCCCCAGGACTTTTTAAGCCAGGGGGATAAACAATCAAACATCTGGACTGGCAGAATTTGAAGATACATGGGTAGTTTGGCAGGGAAAAACCAAGTGGTTAAATGTGTCACACAGTCACTTCTGACAGTGCTAACATACAAGTATATACATGAAAAAACAGAAACAGAGAAAAACACAAGCAATTGGACGGCACTAAATGTGATAAGAGGCCGTCGACAGGGGTGGTGCGACGCACCCCCCCAAAAAAGACAACGCGTCCTGTTTATGATGTTGAAGGTCCGCTTTGCCATGTTTAAGGTCCGTGTTGTCCATTAAAAGTTTGAAAGTTTGTCTTAAGGTTTCTGGTGATGGTATCATTGAAATGATAAGCAGGTGTTAACCATCGAATTACGATTGTCGTTGTTACTATACTGTGTTTTCTCAACGCGGTGGCGAAATTTCTTTCCGTACCTCAACCCCCCCAACCCTCTTGCAGAATTTGGAGACGACGGGGACAAAAATTTTGGTAAACGGCGAGCGCAGCGAGCCGAAAAATGGTTTTTGTACGCAAAAGGTTCCGCTTTGGAAAATCGCACCCCCCCGCATAATTCCTGGTAAGGGCCTGGTGAGAAGCCCTTTACAACTGATTTAGTTTCCCTGCTTGCAGGTTAACCCCCAAATATTGGGGCAGGTCACTTTCATTATTCATTTTTTTTCAGGTTCAAAACAGACGATACAAATTTCCGCTTCCAATGCATATCACATGCGTTTTACCACACACGATACAGAAACAAACTACTACCTAGCAAGTAGGCTACCACTCACTCAATCTTTTCCTTTTTGAAAGCATATAACATTGATAAAGTTTGAATTTGAGTGGAATAATTGAAAGGTGTAAAGGCTTGTAAATTAACTCCATGTGTCAGAATAGCAGATGCTTCTGAATGCAATTTTCATAAAGGGTCTACTGAAGTTTTCTTCATCACAAGTTGAGTATTTACTCGGAAAGAGTCATTCCTGATTGAAATCGATATACTCAATCATTTCTCTACTTCACGGTAAGTTTTTAGGAGATGTCAATGGTCATTCTTACCAACTTTGTAAAAATAAAATAAAGAAAATATTTGAAAATTACAAGAAAACCAAAGCACTATGGGTTTTCTACCCAGCGTTAGAAATAAGAAAAAGAATGAGGTAATCCACCGATTACAAGGTAAGAAATTTTGGTAATCCGCCAAAAATTTTAGTCATCCTACGGATTACCAAATTAAAAATTTTGGTCATCCGCCACAATTTTAGTCATCTGTATTTTTGTTGTTTCAGTCATCGACCTTTTACATTTTAGATAGATGGCAAATTAATGAATTACACGAACTGGACACTTACCATACAGGCCAGAGAGAAATAAATCCTTCTGGGAACTAAAGGGTTCCTCATTTAAAAATTGTATAAAATGGGCCACCATCATGTGTAGCACAAAGTCCCTACTGACATGCCATCACCATTGAAACCCAAAGAGCCAAAACAAACCGGGACCATCCAAAAACCGTCAAAGAATCATCCAAAGTTTCCACTTTTGAACATCATTGTTTTGAATACCATTTGGATGGAAATGGCAATGTTTGCTATTTTGGTTTTGTGTTGATACTCAAAGGCGCCCAAAACAGAAACATCCCGAAAATTTGGGACCATCCAAAGTGAACACTTTTCTTAAAAAATATTATTTTGACCATTTTGAACCAACATAGTTTGAATCAGGATCCAGTAATTTTCATAACCATTACACCAAGGAGCTAAAAACACTGTGAACCATTACGGAACCATCTAAGTGTGTAATTTAATTTTAAATAAATCATAATTTTGACCATTTGGGACAGAAATGGCCAATTCGAGTTTCAGGCAATTGGCTCAACAACCCTTGATACACAAAGGAGCCAAAACACCAAGAACCATCCAAACCATCTGGGGACCATCCAAGTGTCCACTTTTTTTAAAAATCATTATTTTGAACAACTGAATTGGTGTCCAGGCATTCTCATCAACCATTGAAACACAAGGACCCTGAAACACTGTTAACCATCAAGAAACTTTAAACATCAGAAAACCATCCAAAAGTATCCACTTTTCTTGAAAATCACTATTTTTGACCATCTTGACCAATAGCCTATTTTGTGTTCCCACACATTTTCTCAACAACATTTGCTACACAACGGCGAAGAAACACTGGAACCAACAGAACATCCTGGGAACCACCCAAAGTGTTTTATATTTCAAAATAATTTGATAATTTTGTACACAGCCAAATTGGGTTCCGGCATAGACCATTGCACTATCCCGAAATGCATCTCTTCGGTGCCCATTTCCATCCGGGAACTTAATAAGAATAATAGCAAGAGTTTATATATAGCGCCTTAGGCTATTGGCCTCTCAGCGCTTTCACAAATGGTCGCTGATCACTGTGGCCCAACCATAACCATAACCCATTTATCTCATTTTCAAGGGATGCAGCATATCGGATCAGCGTTTCCCTTATCGCAACATACATCGAGATAACCATCGCTGCCGGGACGCAGCTTCCCAATATCGCATGGGTAAATCCGAGACAACCAAGCGGTTATTTCTTGTCCATGGAAATTACAAACGCTGAATCTCACACGGGCTCGAATGCACCCTATACGCATGATGAGCCTACACGGCGTCGCGCGCTACCCTGATTGATCTATCTGTCCGCTTACAACTTGTACAAGGTCTGTTTACAAAATTTGTTCGTTCTATCGCCGAACATGCCTAAAATTAAAACATACAAAGTACCTTTTCACTGAAGTTAATCTTACAAAAAGTAGCAGAATATCGATGGAACAAAACCATTCGGGCACTGGGTTGAAATTCACGACAAAACGTGGATTTTTTCGATCGTAACATCTGCCCTAACTTGTCACCTGACGATGATTACACAATACCCACTAAAGTGCCACGTCACAGATAGGGTAAGTTTTCTGGTATTATTTCGTTACGCCCTAACCTATTTTTTAAAGAAGCTGACTTGAGGCTGGTAAAAGTTCCCGGATGGAATGGCACCGAATGAGATGCCTTTTCGGGGATCGTGCAAATGGTCTAATCCTTAATAGCCATTGAAATACAAAGCAACCAAAACCCTGGAACCGCCATGAAATCATCGGGGAACCATCCGAAGTGTCCAGTTTTCCTTTTCTTTAAAAATATTATA
>JAMKCH010046489.1:0-11668 GCA_023653785.1 Ophioderma brevispina
ATAGTGGAAACGTGCCTAATTTTAAAGCACCAAATCCATACCTTAAGGGGAATATTAGGTTTTTGGAAACAAATTCAACCGTACAAATTGAGGGCATGTGTTCATGAGGGAAAATGGCAGTCTATTGCTCTAAGTAAGCTAAAAGGTGCAACGAGAGATTTAAATACGGGTATCCCTAACAAATGTAAAAATTTGATTTTTGCCATGTGTATGTAATGTTAAAAGCTTCTATTAAAAGTATTCCCATTGAATTGATTAAGCCTGAGAAGTGTTCTTTGGTACAAAAATTGTGAAATTTCTAAATTTCATTATAGGAGCAAATACGAAATTAAAAAAAAAATGTTTTCAATTGAAAATATAAATAAGCATATACCAAATCGATTTTGTTTTCATTTCAGCATTTCTGTAGACAAATAAAGGTAGGGCATCTATGTGTCTAATTATATGAAATCAATACATATTACAGAAAATATGGATCCCTTGAAATCTCTCGTTCGCCTTTTGTTTCATTTTCAGCTATTTCGGTAGCAAATAAAAGGTAGGGAATCTATCGTGTGTCTAATTTATATGAAATACTACATATTACAGAAAATATGGATCCCTTGGGAAATACTCTCGTTGCACCTTTAAGGACAGTGTTCAACCTGAGTTTCCGAGTGAGTAGATCTATTTTGGTTGTAACTTTGCAAATATTTGATATGTCTGTATAATTATACATTTCTAGAAGGAAAATTGACGATGAACCCGATGATGGCATCTGATTAATAAAACCTTGCGTTATTTTTTCAGAAAAAAAAAATACTAAAAAAAAACATGATTTGCCCAAATTTAGACAAGCAAACAAAACAATTTGAATTTTCATGATTTTCTTATGTATTTTTTAGAGACAAGACAAATTTGTCCATAGGGGACGTTTTTGTCATTTTTAAAATAGAGATTCTTTTCGAAATATAGGAAAAATGTCAAAAAGAGTTGATTTTTACCTTTCTTTTTCCAAACTATGAGTAATATATGAGAATATCTTTAGTTTTAGAAACGAAAAATTTTTGAAAAATTGAGAAAAACCGTCCCTAGAGAACGAAAAACTGATTGCACTATCGTAGAAAGTTAAAACCTTACCTTTTACTTCGGTATTTTTGGAGTTATTCTTGTTGAAAATTTGCCAAATTTTGCAAAATTGAACATGAGAAAATCGTGTTTAGTAAAAAAAGTGACTTTTAACACATTAAGCTGTCTCTTTCTCAAATAACTTGACCTTTTAACTTCAAAAATTGAGTATGTTGTGCAAAAGTGATGAAAATACATCTTATGACACTATGAATAAAACCTCTTTTGTCTTCAACTCCAAAAATCAGAAGAAATTGAAATTTCATCTGGTCTAAATTAGCGCTTGTGTTAATTTTCAAAATTATGTTTGTGTTTTTTCCAAGAGCGTTCGCGCAAAAGTACATTTAAAACGGCAAGCTCCATTACGCAGCAAAAAAATTCACCACGCGACGACGCGAGCTTGCAGCGCCTTGTGCCTGACGGCGGTAATGTGCTTAAATTCCGCCGTTATGACCATGTGGTTTTTGTGATTTTAAACGGTCCAATAGCTGTTTAAAGCGGCAAAAAAAATACAACTCCAGGATGTCTGCATTGGATTAAACCTTTGTTGGTAACGATAGAACACATGTTGATGTTTTTAAAATGGTGCAAACATCAGAAATTCGGTTAAAACAAAAGCAATAGGGTTCACACTGCCCTTAAGTTACATGGTTACCGTAGGAATGATTTTACTCTATACATTTTCAGTTGGTGTTTTTACTTGCCATTCATTCTTTCTCTATTGGTTTCCAACAATAACCACATAAACTTGATGGCGGTTGCATTGGGTGCATATATATGTAGATAACTTTACTTAGATATTGTTTTGTGCATTTTTTTAAATTGGAAAAATCCAAAATACTCTGACCTCCACACAATCAAAACATAGCAATAATCTGTTCTTTCTGCCCAACTTCATGAAATACATGTGCAAATGATTAAGTTTACACTGTGCCTGCACAATTAAGTAATGTACTATAAAAAAAATGTGAAAAAATGGTAGATGGGATACTGTGTGGTCTTGTTTACACTGTTATATTGCTTGGGAATTCTAATACAGTATTTTTCCTAATAAACGCCCCCGGGCGGCGGTGCATTTTTCAAAAGGGAGGGGTTTATTACAGTCAAAAATGGAAAGTCAAAAATCCCGCACAAAAATCACCTTACACCACGCTTATTTTCGCCGAGTACCAATTATACAACGAACGAGCAGGGGGGACGCTTGTTTTCGCACCTTCCAGGCGGTCAAATTCCATTACTAAATTAAACATTACAAACTGTGCCAAACAGCGATTATGATACAGATTACGGACCCAGTCCGGCCATTTAAAGCATGTAGAAACCATTTTCTTGAATTGGTTTATCCAAAATCATAGGGGGGCGTTTTTTATTAGAGCAGGAGCGTTTTAGGAACAACACGGTAATACTGTGTGGCATATTATTTGTTTCACAAATATATGATGTGAACTTGCACTTGGTGTGAATCGGGGTGTTGTAGTCCTGTTTCCAATAATATAGTGCATTCCAGGTATTCCATAAGATATTAAGTGTAACTAGGCGATTACCCGGGGTTTCATGGTTATCGGGGTCCCGGTTCCTTGACTTGAATGGACACCCTCAGACATTGTCGTTACCTTTAAAATTTTCAGCATCAACAAATAGACCCCGCCCACCATGTTGATGTCATACATCGGTTTACCCCGGTTTGACTTGACTTTGAATGACCCCTATGACCTTTGATATACTAACCATTTAACAAACTCGGTCTTTTGAACGGTCAAGGGGACCACACCCACCAAGTTTCGGAAGTGCAACCTCTCGTCTTCGAGAACGAGACACGGTCAGACAGACCACACAGACGGGACACACAGACACCGGTATTCATATAGATGTTATAGTGGGGGAAATTCTTGAGTTCTTTGTACATACTTCAGTTTGGGTTCTGGTGTTGGGTTTTAATGCAATCATTGATATTTGACTTTTGTTTGATTTTGCTGACAAACAAACAATTGTATGACTAGTGCGCATTGATAAGCTTATGTTGAGTATGATTCACGTATGTCACTCAATTATTACTGCTGTTTGACTGAATCTCCACAGCCAACCACACGGTATAATTTCAGCAATGGGTATTATTGATCATGAGGTTCTTTGTTGTCACAACACTCAATAATAGGAGTTCTGTGTTCATGAAGGATTGGTTGCTTGCATGAGTTGCTTGGAGACTTGGTGGTTTGGTCAAAGGTCATGATTTTTCTATATGTATAGTTGTGTATCAAGCATCATTTGTTGGGTGCACCACCTAGGTATTGCACAGGGTCTTGACTAGTGGATTTATATATGGATGTCAGTTTTGGCTAAAGGGGAAATGCTAACAATTATGCAAGGGAGAGACAGATTGAGTTCAAGGTAAGGATAATGCAATGATGTAATCTATTTTGTTTTGTTTGTACTTAAACAAATGACATTCTTTACAAAAATGAAGACAAAATTCAAACAAAGCATTTGTACTAATATTACTGTACAGGGATTTATAATTGTTGAAGTTGCTATACAATTTCCATTTACCAAAAGATAAAGAGGAGCATAATACATGTTTTGATTATTTTTATTCATATTTTGATGAGTTTTTTCATGAAGTTACCAGGCCAATTTGTGCCTTATATTATATAGTCAGGAAAAATGATGTCTTGTGTTCCATTTTATTTGTTTTTATATTATAGCATTTTGAAAGTATTATTGATATACTTTAATTTTTTTAAATTTATGTAATATTTTGCATTAGCCCGAAAATTTACATGTGTTTTTCCTTAGTGTATAGTATTTAAAAATTTTGGTCGTTGGTTTTTCAGTGGCAGGGTACAATGTTTTTTAGCCACAAAGTTTTATCTATAATCCTGAGAGGGAAGATGTGATGTGAATTGTTGTTTTAATAAAAACTGAAGAAGCTACTTATCACAGCAAAAGTGATTTGAAATGAAATTTTTGGTTTGTGGATTATATTTTTCATATTTAGTATTGAGAACATAGGAAAATATAATATATATATAGCTGTATGTGAAGTATATCTGGTAATGGGCATGACTAAACATGAAATCACTTTGATCAATCCGTTAACAAAGCATTTCACATTTCCCGCCCAGCAGTGCCCACACACATATGTGGGTAAAGCTTGCAAGTTCTTGACTTGTAATGGTATTGTACTCAAGGCCCAATCTTGTTAAGAGGTATGTTGAGGCAAGCTGACCATGCCAGTATAATATTGAGAAAGTGACTGTAAAAGAAAATGTCTTACTGCCAGAAATGTTGTCTTGCAGATTTTATGTTGTGAATGCAGACATGGACCCAGAAATGTTCACATCTCATTATTCTATACCAATTTTAACTTACCTTTCCCTTTCAAAACATATGCCAATTTATGTAAAAGGCAATTTGTTCTACATAGCCTGATCTTATAACTGGGAGAATTAATCAAATTGTTCCAGGTTGGAAAAATAATTTTAAAGAAACCTAACAAACAATGAAAAAAAAAACAGGGAGGGGGAGGCACTCACCTCTTTGAGGTAGGGATGTTGACCCCCATATCTGAAGTTGGGGCTTGGGAACATTTTTTGTCTCTCAAAGTAGGGTCTTAATTAAAATTCTGACTTAAGGTTGCTTCGGAGGCAAACATATTCCCCAATAGGGGAATTTAATAACTGAATTATGCTTCAACTGGAGGTCTTAAAGGTGCATTTTGTGATTTCAGCCCCTTCTGTTTTATTCATTGATCACTAGATATCCTTGAGAAAAGCTTATTCCCCAAATTTGAGCTGATCCCAATCTTGTGGTTTTGTGTTATGAGCGATTGCTCGTTTCCCACGGTCCCATAGGCTACTGTGCTGTAATATCAGTTTACAGACAGAAAATACAAAATGGCGAATTTCTTACAGATGCGACTGAATTTGCACGCAAGATTGGACACAAGTGGATTACTAAGGCTAATGGTTCAGATGATATAAAAATCTCAACATCTTCTAGGTAAGTTGGGGGG
The DNA here is from genome assembly GCA_023653785.1 of Ophioderma brevispina. Classification (NCBI taxonomy): domain Eukaryota; kingdom Metazoa; phylum Echinodermata; class Ophiuroidea; order Amphilepidida; family Ophiodermatidae; genus Ophioderma; species Ophioderma brevispina. Next base: position 5,120 of record JAMKCH010046489.1, read on the forward strand.
GACGAGGCTGTGGATCACGAAATGCTCCTTAAGAACTGCTGGAGAAATAGGGTCTTAAGGGCTGTACATACCCATACCACTTTCATAATGTCTAGGGTGCAAATGGCATTTTCATTAAGTTCTCTTAAAATCATTCTGTGTTTAGTGCAGCACACATTAATAATATAACATGCTTCTTTTCTTCAGCTTTAAAGGAACTATCAGTGATTCGCAAAATCCAAAATAAAAAAAAACATCAAAAAATAAGATTTTGGCATATCTGTAAAAAGTACAGGTATCTTAACATATCACGCAAGTGATATAAGTGTGATAAAGACCAAAAGCCACCTAATAGGGACAAAATCAGATATTTTAGTCAGTATATGTCCATACGGACACTTACCAAAATTCATATCTGTTGAACATCATTTCCTTTTTTGTCAATTTTTCCTTTGCAAAAAATAACTAATGAGAATTCTACTGAATTACCATTCACTTTTAAGCTGTTCCTGCAAATTTCATCTATTTTGGCTTTTACTGGTGAATCAATGATAGTGTCTTTAACAGCATAACTTGGACCATGTTCTTTACAAATATAAATGGATGATCTATTTGGGGACGATGTCCCTATTTTATCATTGTCTATTTATTTCATATGCCAGACAAGTAGGGCAAGGGAAGGGGGTTCAATATGTTGAATAAATAATGAAAGAGAGAGAGATAGAGAAAGGTTTTGTTCAGTCGTAGAGTGTGTGTGAGACAGGGGCAGCACCAGGGGGTGGCTGCCCCTGAGAGTTTAAAATTTAGGAAAAACAGGGTGTTTAAGCAATAAATTGTGTGAAAATTAGGGTTTTTTTACCTATATGAGGTAATCGTGTAATGTTTCACCCCTCCTATGATTTTCACCCCCCCTATGATTTTACCCCGGTGTGAGACTGTATGGGGGGAGAGAGAAAGAGATGTGGATAATGATTTATTGGAAGATAACGCTTTGTTCAGTCATAGTGTATGAGACAGAGAGAAAGAGAGAGAGAGAATATGAATAACTCCCTTTTTGTTTGAAATCTACACAAAGAATTAATGCATCATTCACTAGCAGAATAAAAAAATTGCTTTTTACCTTTACCATTTAACCCAAATTTAAGTACTCTCAAGTAATAAACAGAATATAAAGATAGACAGTCACACACCCTGGCAAATACTGTATGTCAGTTTATTTTGATCTAAAATATTGCTCAATTGTACTTTGGCTCCGTGCCAATGCCAATTCCCGCCAATCAGCCCTTTTGGCGCGCTTTTTGCCTGGTTATTCATGTGAATCACATGACACAGAGGAAGTGCATGTGCAGTGTGGCCTTTGTTCTTTTCCCGCCCTTCAGTTTGGCGCGCTTTTGCTCGATTGCTGAAATCAGCCAAAGGTCATTTAAATACCCCGACAGTAAAGCCTGAAACCATTGAAACTCATCCGTGCATGTTGACAATTCATTATTGTTTACATAGTGGAATTTTTAAACAAATCATTTTGATATATTCTGTCATATAAGGCTATATAGATTGTTTTGATTTTTCAATGTATACCGAATGTACATGTATTCGTGGTATCGTATCTGATGCAACATTTATATTAATATGCACCACCTATACCTTAACTGCTGGTTAAATTAGGCCACACATTTGACATTTTTGCCCTTTAAATAACAAGGGATGAACCGGTCAAGTTGGCTTGAGTTTTGTATTATGTTATACCTATCAAAGTAGTGTTTTGACGTCGCAAAAAGGTACACGTTATGTGAATACTTAACACATTGTCACAGCCCCGTGTCATGCATGGCTTGCTGTATACTGAAATTTTTCTTCTCCTTTCAACTTTTCAAAAATATTATTAAAAAATACTTTATTAGTAAAGCAGATTAGCTTACCTTTATATGTGTCGTGAAGTCAATTCCTGATATCGTACATAACAGCATTTAGTTTTAGCTGTCATAAATGTCCCCTCTCCTTATGTGGCGATTGATATGGTGATTGTGTACACAAATGCGGACCAGCACGGCTGAACCACCAATCACATTGTATCGTGTAGGGTATTCCCCGTGCTAAATATACACACAATGTTTGCAGAACTATATAAATTATTTTTTGTTTGTGGGTAAAATGATAACATTTTCAGGAAATAGATATGTGATTTGAAAGTCTTATCAGCCATTGAAGATTGGCTGAATCAATTATAAAACATGACAAAAACCAGATAAGGATCGGAAAATATAGTCTACTTGATTAGGTTTATTTAGAAAATTTTGAAAGTGCATAGGTTTCCAAGAAGCATCTCTGACATTACTGAACAAAATTCAGTGAAATGTTATATTTTTGTCTAGCATGCTCAGAGCTACTGAAATTTTGTAATTTGGGTAATTAAAGTACCCACATTTTAAAAGTATCATTTCAATTCAAACCAATATTGGTATTGGTGGAAGTTTAAGGGTGACCTTAAGAACATGTATAGGTCAACCTGGGTCAAAATTTGGGTTTGTTGATTAACAATTTGTTAATTACAAGTGATACAAATTTTATGTGGTCAATATGGTTGAATTTTACAACATGCTTTGTCCAATAATAAAACAAGGTGAATTGGTTAGGATGAATTAAAGGAGCACTGTCCAATAATGGGCTGGGATATGGCTGGCTATCTGTCTGTATCTCTCAGGCTGTTTTCTCAGAGACTACAAGGCAACACTGACTTCAAACTTGGCAGGTGACTGCAACTTGATCTGAAAAAGAAAATTGTATTTTGTGTGTGTGTACCCAGGAGACCCCCTCCCAGGGGCCTCTTGCTTACACTTCATAGGATATGATCGCCAGTTTAGCCATCAAGCACCCAATGGATTCTTGTGTGGTCACAAAACTTGGTTTAGTCAACATTTGATACAAAAATTGTGAAGGTCATTTTGTGTTTTATCAGGGGTCATCTAAGGTCAAATTGGTAAAAATTATTGTATGGTTATAAAACTAGCTGGTTTATAGTTAACATTTGGTGCCCAAAATAGCTCAGAAGGATCCTTCAGGAATGGGACTTTGGGGATGATCAGGTATGAGTCCAAAGATCATGTAGGGATCATTTGAGATCATTTGAGATCTTATTTTAAACAGTTTTTGAAGTTTTCTGTGAAACCAATAAACTGACTGAGATCAATCTTGAGATGCATGTTGAGCAGCCATTCCCATGTTTCTGCATCAACTTCAACAATGCTAAGCAAAAGTAAAAAATGGTCATTGGTGAAAAAAATGCTTAATATGCTTCCTTTTGCACAGAAATGGTAGAATTAAGTTAGTATCAGTGTCTCATTAAATAGAGAAAAGTTCAACCAAATTTTTGGGAGAGTCATTGACCAAAATTTAACTGGGGGAAAAACATATCATTCCAATTTAGGAAAAACATTTTAAGGAATGTCAGAATGCTGACCAAGCTCAAACATTTTGTCCAGAAGACATTTATACATGTTATATTGTAACTTAATTTTGCCTTAAATTAAACGACATGTAGGGTGTCTTAATCTGGGACCATACAATATGCATTTTGTTTGGATAAGATACTTCTAAAACTAAAACTAAAACAAATGAGCTAAAAGAGTCTTGAGCATGTATTATAGAAGCCATACCAGACCTTTATTAAAATATATTCTTAAAGGGGCATTTTGTAATCCACAGCCTTGTCCCCCCGACTTACTCCAAAAAAGTTGAGATTTTCAAATCATCTGAACCGTTAGCCCTAGAAATGCATGTGTATCCAATCTTACTTGCAAATTCGATCGCATCTGTAAGAAATTTGCAGTTTTGTAGTTTCTGTCCGTTTACAGAGGAACTTGTGATGCAAGCATTTGCTCATTACATCAAACCGCAAGATCGATATCAACTGAATTTTTGGGAATAAGCTTTTCTCGATGATATATAACGAACCATACCTAAAGCAGAGGTGCTAGAATCACGAAATACACCTTTAATATATACAATATTAATATGTAAGGTCAACTTGGTATCCTTTCACCATACAAATGAATTTTATTTTCTTCAACATATTTTACTAAACATGGTCAGGGTAGAACATGCCAGGAATATGGGGATTTCTATTTGACACATAATGTAATACATGTAAGAAAAATTGCATTTTTATTGGAAGACTTAGATTGTATCTCTCCAATAGTAGAACAGAGGAGACAACATTTCCTGGGCATTGCTTTTGACCAAGGACCGGATTATATCAGACCTTCTGTAGAAACCTCCATGTCCAAGTACATGTAACAGACACTACCCTACGCTGATATGCTATGCAGACACCGACTGCACCTTGAATGAGCTGGGAACAGCAATGTACGATAAAGAAGTGTGTCACAGATTTAAACAGGTCGAAAGATGATGTTGATAAGATTTGGATAATGAAATTTGTCAATGCAGATGATAATTTGGTACATGTAGTTGTCTCTATACAAGACGCATATCAGATTGACCAATGTTGTATAAAATTTCAGAATAAGCCGATTTAGTATAAGAGGTGCACAATTCTCATCTGGATTCAGGATTGTATTGTGTCACAGGGGCAATATATTTATGAAGGGATGAACTAAAAGTTTATAACTGTAACTGTGCTCAAGCTATTTTGAGGACATTGCTTTAAAGGGCCATGGCCCAATCACTAATAGCCTCATCCCCAGAACCCCAGATTTTACTGGAAGTGGTCAAAATTGTGTTACTCTTTTTCTCATTTACCCTGTGAAATCTTAGGCCTAAAGGATATTTGGTTTGGAAGTTATGCGCAAAAAGTGCCTCATTTTGTCGACCAATATTAATTTTACACAGTACTCTATGGGGCCTACAAATTCACGTTTTTTAACTCTCACATCAAAACGGATTGAAATATCTGCGCGAAACTTTACAGATGGGGGTTTTAGGATGAATGCCATTCTATCAATATAAAAACTTCATATACTTAAATCAGGCATCTGCCTACAATCCTAACAAGGCTCTCATCTCCCAGGAGGAAGGGAGGGGGTAGAGGTATAGAAGCTAAAGAAGATTTCACATCATGGGTGGGAATGGAACCAGGGGCCCCAGTCCCATAACCAGTGAGGGCAAGCCATGAGGGTGTCGCTGACCCAGCCAGCAGTTTTGTGCCCATATGGGTGTTGGTATGATGAAATCATCGCATGATTTGGGACATTTTCTAGCCTCATTGGCATGATAACTATATTGTGGTCTATGGGCATGTTAGGGTTAATTTAGAGGGATTTGTTGTCGTCCCATTGTAGAAACCTGGGCTGTAGGCCCAAGGGAAATTCCCAGGCACCCAACAAAATCCCATTAAGCAAAGTTATTAAGCTCAATAAGAACCATCTAAATAGGAAAATTACAATTATTGCGAGGATTTTTTCAAAAAATAAATATACCCCCAGTCAAACACTTTTCCCCCATTACATTCTCACCTAAAGATTTTCACTTAAAGATTTGTGTAAGTATCAACAACTTTTGTGGACTCTTCCATTGATATGATCCTTGGGTAGTGTCGCAAATGTGAGGTCAAAGGTCATTTACAGGTCATTTGGGATCAATGATCCAAAATGGTCAACTTGTACATATGGTCACTGTAACCACATACTTCCATGGGACCTGAACTAAATGATTGATAGAATCACACAATGACCCAACAGGTGTAAGGTCATGGGTCATCTAGGGGTCATTTTTAGTCATTGTCAGTGGCGGGGCCAGTGGGAGGCGAGAGGGCATTTGCTCCCCTATTTTTTTTCTTGCCCAACCCCCCGAGTGTGGCAAGCCCCCTATCCCCCGCTGGTTATGCCACTATGCCTAATGGCTCAAAGTTGCTCCCATCAAACTATTTTGATGAATGGAATAAAATACTTTTTCATCACAATTTTTAGGGACTGCAACCGGCATTGACCTCTAATTGTGCAAAATGATGAAAACTGGGCTAATTTTTGTGCACTTTGCATGCATTTGATCCCATTTAGCATTTGTTTGAGCTAAGTCACTAGAATGACTTTTGCTCTCCCGGGTCGATTGCATTGGTACGCTCCTACTTACGGGATCAATAAACAACTATGACAACAAGAATTAAACCATTAACATATAATTGCAGGTCATAACACAAAGAACATTTATGATAATTTTAGCACTGCTAAGAACATTTATTTTTGAATTGCTTAACAACTTAAAATTTCATCTATACAGCTTTACAGTCATCTAAAATTAAGAATATCTTCATCTAGCAAGAAGATTTAGTAGTATGATAATTTAACACAAAGAAAAAGTATTGGTAAAAGTACTGTACTGATTCGAGTATAATGCCACCTTTAAGTATAATCTCACCCTTAATTTTTAGGGGAAATTCCAAAAACAATAGAGTACCTGATTATATAGTCCCACTGTAAATTTTGGCTGCAAAGATGGCCCTGTGTTGCAAAATAGTTTCCTATGGGAAATAGTTTTCAATAATAAATAAAATAATAATAAAAAATAACCTTAAGTGGTGATTAAAGGCACTATCAGTGATTTGATAAATCAGAA
>JAMKCH010046490.1:0-41958 GCA_023653785.1 Ophioderma brevispina
GAGTCAACAAGTCCGTTTTTCGTCATATAATCTGACATCCGCTCAGCAATAGCTGGTGGAAAATTTTAGCAACACAAGATGTAAGTGCCCTATCATTCGGAAGTTTTCCAGCTTTAGATGGGGTTCGCCGTTTTTTATAAATTAGGATAGAGCCGTGGTCCCATGCGTGTTATGGTGGGGACGCTTTCCGGGGGATCACCAGATTCCAAGATGTACTAAAAAGAGATTAATATGATTATGATTATGATTAAGTTGAATATAACATTTTAGTCCAACAAAAAGAAACACACAACTTTATGTGTTAATATACTGGGATTTGTCAAAAATAATTATATTAAAGTGTTTTACCAAAATCAACCTAGTGGACCATGTAGGAGAAATTGATGAGGTAAAGTATGTCATCATCATCATCATCATCATAATCATCAATGCTCATCATCACATCATCCATCATCATTACTCATCTTAATCATCATCATCAGATCAATCATCATCAATATCATCAATCATCATTAATCTCATTAATCATCATTCATCTTCATCATCATCCATCATCATCATCAAGCATCAATCATCATTAATCAATCATTAATCATCTTATCTCATCTCATAGTCATCATCATTCATCATCATTCATCATCATTCGCATCATCAATCATCATCATCATCATCAATCATCATCAATCTCATAATCATCATTCTCATCAATCAATCCCATCATCATCATTCAATCATCATCATCATCATTAATCACCATTAATCACCATTAATCATCATTCCATCATCATTCATTCATATCATACATCACATTCACATCATTCATCATCATTCATCATCATCAATCAATCATTCATCATCATCAATCATCATCAATCATCATCAATCGCATCAATCATCATCAATCATCATTATCATCAATCCTCATCAATCATCATCATCATCATCAATCATCATCAATCATCATTAATATCATTATCAATCATTAATCTTCATACTTACTGTTGGAGGCGCGTACCAATCAAATCTTTTGGAACATAAATATACGCACCTACAACGCTGGTCATTGATATCTCACAATGACCTCCGCCGCTCCGCGTGTGATGCCATACGCTCAACAATAACTCGCTTTTGTGACGTTTTCATGACTACAGATTTTCAAATTTGAATAATATGGGCCCTGGACATGGATATATTTTTCTTGTAGAGCCAGCGATGTAACGGAAAAATGGCGAAGCCATGATGATTGACATGATTGATGTTGATGAAATGCTATCAAAACAACCGGGCAAAGTTGCTAGTAACAACAACTCCAATATTATAATACCCGGTAACCATGGGTAGTTATGGGTACCAGAACAGTATACAATTACAACAACCACCGAATGGATGAAAATTTCTTGCAATTCATCTCGAACCCGGCCTCAAACTCGCCGTGCCCAGTTTACCGTTCGCGAGTTCATCATCTCAATCATGCCATTGTCAATTTGTCATGGCGCGCTGGTTTCTCTAACGTCGCATTAATGTTCTTGTTATCCATTAAACTCACGCGGGACAATCATCAGATCATTACGTATTATATTGACACTTTTGAAGTAGAGTCCAGAAGGGGGCTGGAGGGGTGCTTTTGGTGCTGTGAAACGCTGCTGCACATGTGCATGTCCACCCAGCCCACGTCTATGGCAACGTATTGCCGCAACGCGTAGCGACATTTCGGCAACGCGTTGCGAGAAAGTTGCAACGCGTTTTCGACGTCGGCCAATTAGATACGATTTTCAGTGACGTATTTCAAAATTTTGACCCACAACAACGCGTTTGTCAAAGTTATCTAGCAACGCGTTGTGAAAGTCCAAAACGCTTGCAAGCCTTCACAACGCGCGGCGACCTTCACAACGCGTTGCAGGGGGGGGGGGGGGGGCAACCTTCACAACGCGTTGCGAAGGTTCACAAGCCCATAGGTCATACGTATTGCCGCAACGCGTTGTGAGAAAGTAGCAACGCGTTGCGGACATTTTGGCAACGCGTTGGCGGCGTCCGGCAATCAAAAGCATACATTTCTGTGACGTATTTAAAAAAAATAGTCCACAACGCGTTGCGGCAATACGTTTGAACCCTTAATGGCCTTTACAACGCGTTGCAAGCCTTCACAACGCGTTTTGCTATTCACAACACGTTTAAACTCACAATATGGCGTGGTGAAGGCCCATAAGGGTCATAACGTAATTGCAGCAAAACGCGGGGGGGGGGGGTTAATGTTTGCAACGTGCGTTGTGAAGGTCGCACGCGTTTTGTGAGATTTATATTTGTGAAATACGTCACAGAATTCATGATTTTGATTCGCCTACATCAGCACGCGTTGCCGAAGTGCAACGCGTTGCTGAAATGTCGCAACGCGTTGTGACTTCCTCAACGCGTTGCGCAATATGTTACGAACCCTTATGGCTTTTGGACCGTAGAACGCGTTGTGAAGCTGCAACCTTGTGAAGCCGCAACGCGTTGCAAGGTTTGCAACGCGTTGCAAAGTAATCTCAACGCGGTGTGTGTCTATTTTTTGAAATACGTCACAGAATTCATGATTTTGATGGGCCGTGGCCGTCCGCACGGCGTTGCCGAAATGTCGGCAACGCGTTGCTACTTCTCGCCACGCGTTGCAGCAATACGTTTATGGCCTTTGTGGCTTGCCATGCTATGGTAGCTATGCACGTCGGTTCAGCGTAGCCGGGGGTGCCCTCTGTGTACACTGCCAACTTTTCAGCCTGCACGCAGATTATTTTTAGAACTCTGAGAATTGGAAAAGTAACACGTCTGCAGTGGCTATAGTGGAGCGTTTGGACTGCAAAATTTCGACAAACCCCTCCCTCGGTATCAACAAAACGCACCCTTCTATCGAAAGATAGTATAATAATTAAAAAAAAGACGGTTGTGGTCAAAAACTTTGGTGGCAGGAGGTGTTTTTTTGGGTCAAAAAATCACGTTTTTGAGCTAAAACTTAAGAAATCAAGATTTTTTTAATTTCTTAGCAAAACAATTTTTAATCATCAATGCCATACATCAATCTCTGACATTTTATATATAGATTTTGCTGTTTTTTACAATACATAAGGTCTAGAATTTTAGCCCCAAAAACACCTTTTTTTTTTTTCCTAAAAAAACATCCCTTTTTCACATTTCACCACAACGAGTATTACTGAACCCTTAATGCAATGGTAATAAAACTCTATATCATAACACCACAGGATTACCATAAAAATAAAATTGTATATTTTTTACCTTAAAATATCAAATAATAATAATCTCCGCTTAACTTGCAGCCCCAATTTTTCATTTTTCGGCATAGAAATCAACCCTGCCACCATATTCAACCACAACCATCACTTTCTAAAATCTTTATATTCTATCCTTCAACATAAAGTGGTTGTGTTTTTGTTTGTAACGGTGGGGAGGGGTAACCTGAAAACTATAGCCTTTTTCAAGCTCGACGCTCCGCGACTAGTACAAGGAACTTCTCCCGTGATGAACTTTTTTAATTGTGCGTACTCGCATCAGTAGAAGCACTTCCTTATACAATACCTGTCCCAGTGCAATCAGTGTAAAATTAATACGCTCCGAAGCAAAAAGGTTTTGCAAATATTCGCCCGTTTTTCCGGATCTAATAAAAATTGTTTAATAGAATCTCGCTCGTAAAAAGGCCACAACACTTTACCTCAGAAAGGTCCTTTTATCATAATAGATTGCCTAAAATTCATAATGAAATTCATTCTGAATCTAAATTCAGTGGAAAATTCCACATATAATTGTAAAATTTTAATGTTCCACAACAGTGACGACACGTGCAATACTAGCCGCCATTACTCAACATGGTGAAGCCCAAATTGTAGAGGTATATTTTGTTTATTTCTAAGCCATTTTTGCAATCAACTGTTGATGAATTTGTCATTAATGGCCCGTTTTAGTAGCCCAACTTTGGTGAGTTATTAATTTTTAATCTGAGTGTATTGTGAAGGCGCAGTACATTGGCTGCTACCCAACACGTTTTTAAAGTAAACTCTTTCTGCAAACCTAAAAGACGGTTCCATCCGAAAACGTCCATTTCCTATTAAAGAATGCGTCTGTTTTGCTCGATAACGACAACTGTCATTCCGATTAAAGAATTCGTCTGATTTGCTCGTAATTTTTAGCAGTAGGAACGCCAGTGGCATTACTTCCGGTATTTTTTAAACAACACGGACGTGAACCCCCTGAATACTCACAAGAAATTTTAAATCCAAGCGCTCATATTTGCGAATGCGAGTACTCCTAAGAAAAATTAAATTCGAATGATATTAATTTTCGGTTCAATTTATGTAACTTACCAACGACATATAAGATCTAAACTTTGATTTCCAGTAGAAATTGGTAGAAATATTGTTCATTTCGTGCAGGAAAACTTAAAGCTAAACCGGGCCGAAATACGACCAAATGGGGCGCAAGTACAGAGTCACGAACGACAAAAAGAACATATTTTAGGCCCATGAAAATTCGCCATCAACGAAAAATGCTACAATAGGTTTAGTATCTTGATGTACATTAGTGTTTGTCCTGAAATAAAATCGTGAATTATGGCCTGTTAATACGCCATTTCGAATGTTGTTGTTTTCGATCTGAAAGTGTTTGCATGCGTGACCATGACACGAAAGCATGACGCAAGTAGATTACGAACCTCTTGCGAAATTTTGTTGAACCCTAGAAGAAAACCGAGTATTTATTTGTGTCTCTTGAACTTTCAGACGGAAACAAAAGATGGTTAAGTTGTTATATAATTTTATTGGGAAACTGCATCGTTTTTAGAAAGAATGCACTCTAAAAGATAAGAAAAAAGTAATGATGACTGAATGAGGTTACGGCAGTTGATGGTAAATTTAGTGTAACCATTTTGTGTAAGACTTGATTACAGAAATCAATTAAGCCTATACAACATTCAACTCTATACATGTGCCATATGATATTTCGTACAGATGTTCATAGGATAACCGGTGCTCATCTACAGTGGCGAAACCTGCTTTGGAACGAGAAAATCCCTACAACAAATTCCGCCTACTCAAGCCCCACCAATGAGATCATGAAAATAATAAATTGATAGTAATAAGAGTATAACTTGAATATTTTTATCTGTCCTCCGGGAGATGGCCTGCCCAGAGGTATTTGACAAAGAAAGTATGCCCCTATCCGACCGCACTCTAAACTCCGTATTCTGAATAGCCGCGCTTGCTAACTGAGCTAACAAGGTGTTAGTTTAGAAAGCGATAGATCAACTCTATAGGTAAAAGTTGATCTATAGTTTATCTTATCTGTCAACTATCTTTTGACACTTTTTTTCAAACTGAATTTTTCTAACAAGTGCGGTCATTGCCATCGATTAAATCCTATCAGAAGGTGAATATAACCATAAATTTTATCTCAACATGCCGAAAAATGAGTCATTCATTTGATATAGCACATTCGCAGGTATTTGAAAAATGTAAACATTGGAAAATTCTGCTGGAATTCGACAGCATTATCATGACTTAATTTGCTTATATCGACTCTGTTTAGAAAGCGCGATTGAAAATGTGTATATTTTATAAACAAAATATACGCTATTTAAGACTATTCTGCAGTCCTGTGGGAATTAATTGGTCCTCTCCTGTGTTATAATTAATCATTAAAATTGGGGGGGGGGGGGGGGGGGGGGCGCATGAAAACCGCGCGCGAAAAAAATATCGTTCCTCGTACCCACGAGTGCTCATTACGTCCGCTCACCCAAGTTCGAACCCTTAAAAAAATTGACCTTTTTAACGCTATTGCGGGGGGGGGGGTTCCCCCCGTTGGCGTTTTCCTCTGTTAGGGTTGCTTGCGAACTAGCAGTGTCGCCGAATTGCATGCTGGCTGGGCCCCATAACGTTACGAAAAGGTGAAGTGTACACCTCAACTCAGCTGTTTTAATTTATAAATACTATTTTAAAAACAAAATCAATAAAATAACAAAAGCCTCGACCTCGCACTCCAATAGTCCATGACACACAACACACTGACAGTAAATTATCATGATTGCGTAACTGTGCTGGGTGGAATTCCCCAAATCTAAACCATGGGGCATGCATGAACTCTCTACGTTACAAACGTACAAGTGTATTAAAAATCTCGATGATGTTATTTAATTGGCCCTAAGTTAAATTATAAGAGGCCTCTGAACAGAAAAAAAGTAGGATCGAAAGCTCGAAAGGAAAAAAAATCACACTTTTTTTATTTTTTTCAATTTCAGATTTTAATTACTAGTACATGTCATTGTGTTATGTCATGGACGTTATCCTTGGTTGACAGAGAGTGTTGGTTTAAGTCAGGAAGTTGACTTTAGGCATGTTAGGCTAGGCTAGATTTCCAATAATTTAGGTTCAAAAGTAGGATCTAATTATATAAATAATGGGGGCGTATTTCTTTTTGCTGAACACCCGGCAATACACGGTTATTTATGCTTAGGCCTAAAACAGTTCCCAATATCAACAGACGACATCATCATGATCATGATCGACATATTACACGTCATTGACCCAGCCCAAACTCACTTTAAACTACAAAGTGAAGCACATATCCGCTCGGACCGCTGTATGCAGAAGACGAAGTTTGCTGTGGTGTACTCGTGTGGCCAGAATGATTTTGGAATAATTCCATGATTCGAATGCTATCGATTTGAGGCATTCATTCATGGCATTGGTACCCCCATCATGACGTGGTTCTAACATGGCTGGAAAGTACAGTCTGTGACTGATCACGTCGTCACAAAGCACAGCCAGCGTCTCTTACAGTGGAACAATAGCCAGATACTTGGATTATATGGGACATCAAACATATCGTTTTATAGAACTAACGATATGATATGATATTAAACATCCAGCAAATCACGATGGACACAGTTGAACAACTTTTATTACGTGTCAACTTTCCTTCTTAAAATTTCCCGGGTAAACTTATCTGAGCGGTGCCCGTAACAAGAATAACCAAATCATGTTGTAGATTTGCATAAAACTTGCGAATTGTATTCAAAGCTGCGATGTGATTGGTCAAATGGTTGGTCAACGTATGACGTATGGGGAAATACATGTACTCGAGAAGATCTTCCATTTTTATAGTAGGTGAGAAATATGTTGCAAAAAGAATGATGGCATTGAACTGAATAATTTGCAGGGGAATTTCTGGCAGAAAATCCTTAGAAAATACAAGTTTAGAGTACAGTTACAGTTATGAATCGGTATTGTTTTGGTCGGGAAAATTCCTCGAACCAAAACAATGCCTCCGATCCAAAACAATCACCCCAAAACATTAGCTGCGCGGTTTTTAACCTCTAATCATCAATCATCATCCATCATCATTCATCATCATTCATCATCATTAATCATCATCAATCATCATCAATCATCATCAATCATCATCAATCATCATTAATCATCATTAATCATCATTCATCATTCATCATCATCAATCATCATCAATCATCATCAATCATCATCAATCATCATTAATCATCATTAATCATCATTAATCATCATTCATAATCATCATCATCATTCATCATCATTCATCATCATTCATCATCATCAATCATCATCAATCATCATCAATCATCATCAATCATCATCAATCATCATTAATCATCATTCATCATCATCAATCATCATCAATCATCATCAATCATCATCAATCATCATTAATCACCATTAATCATCATTCATCATCATTCATCATCATTAATCATCATTCATCATCATTCATCATCATTCATCATCATCAATCATCATTCATCATCATCAATCATCATCAATCATCATCAATCATCATCAATCATCATCAATCATCATTAATCATCAATCATCATCAATCATCATCAATCATCATCAATCATCATTAATCATCATTAATCATTCATAACTTATGTTGATGCGCGTACCAATCAAATCTTTTGTAACATAAATATACGCACCTACAACGCGGGTCATTGATATCTCACAATGACCTCCGCGTGTGATGTCATACGCTCATCAATGAGTCGCTTTTGTGACGTTTCATGACTACAGATTCAAATTTGAATAAATATGGGCCCTGAACATGGATATATTTTTCTTGATAGAGCCAGCGATGTAAACTGAAAATGGCGAGAGCCATGATGATTGACATGATTGATGTTGATGAAATGCTATCAAAACAACAACGGGGCAAGTTGCTAGTAACAACACTCCTAATATTATAATACCACGATAACCATGGGTAGCTATGGGTAACAGAACAGTATACAAATTACAACACCACCGAATGGATGGAAATTCATTGCGAAACAAGGCGAACTCGTATTTACGCGATGCGTAAAATATGTCCCCGCCGAATTTCGCGATCATTTGGAAGTGACAACTGAATTGCACACCACACTCCCTTGAACTCGAGACCGCTAGACCACCCCTTTTTTTTTTTTTTTTTTTTAATCATCATTCATCATCATCAATCATCATCAATCATCATCAATCATCATCAATCATCATTAATCACCATTAATCATCATTCATCATCATTCATCATCATTAATCATCATTCATCATCATTCATCATTATTCATCATCATTCATCATCATCATTCATCATTCATCATCATTCATCATCAATCACCCATAGTAGATTTCAAATGAATAGACCTTATTAAGGAGTTTTAGGTTTGTCAATTTACCGTGAGAGGTGAGGAGGATTTTTAAAAAAAAAATGATAACGACGTTGGAAGAGATAATTGGATGAGAAAATGGACTTAGACTCTAAAAGATAGAGAAAAAAATCTGTCTTTGGTTTGGAAGTCCACAAAATATAGGAAATGGTCAAAATAAAATTGTGGCGGATAGCAATTAAATGGATCAATTGCCGGATTAAAGCGGTGTGAATTTGGATAAATTTCAGCGTCCCTAGTAAAAGGTTTGGCACAATGTGATTTTACTAAACCCATCTCGAGATTAAAACAAATAAAGAAAATAACAAAACGCTTAAATTTTGTACATTTTAAAGTTTTGTAAAAAATTTTAAATTTTTAAAGCCATGTTTCAAATATTACAGTTTGACAATACAAGAGTGTAAATCTTGACCACTTTGTTTTTTTGAATCTTGTTTCTGTTTTCTTATTTCGTTTATTTATTTATGATTTCAAACTCACACTCTGCGCAGTTCACCCCAGGCTGAAAGGAATAAGGTCGAATCTTTATAGATGCAATGAGAGGTCGTTCGTTCCCAACCAGCAGTGTCCAAAGACGTTTTTAATTCCCATTGCAGAAGACATTATTGACCACTATGTCTCCAAGAGCAGTCGAAAGTGTCTCCTCTGGATCAATACCGTAGAATGTGAGAATCCCAAATGATTACAAACAACATTGGCATCACGTATATCCCAATCGCTGCTGGCAAACCGTTGTCCAGTTTTGGAATTAGTGAATCTGGTTTGGACATACCCATCACCAGGGTTAGGAGGACTGTCACCAGTCGAACTTGGATGTCAGCAAGTAACTGAAAGATCAGATTAAAGAGAATGTTAGCATGTATGCATGATTTCTAGCAGTATCTATCCACTTCGCGAAACTCGAAGAATACACGCGTTGTGTCGGTGGGAGTAGTACAATGGACCGACAGCTTCTTAACGTCCCATCGAAGGGCAGGATGCTTTCATGATTAAATTGACCAATTCCAAAGTGAACATGGAGAGCGGTGTGTCTTTAATCAATAGCTGATACATAGATCAAATCCAGAATTGAGTACTCGGATAAATCCAGCAAGAGTGTCCCCACCACTGGAATTCGAACCGCGGGATATTCGTAAATTTGTCCACAGGAGAAGCACCTTAAGGGGGGGGGGGTATGTTTTCAAATGAAGGAAAATGAGTATTATAGCACAGTTGAGATTCTAGAATGATACGGAAAGTGTAAACTTTCGCTTAATTTGCCGCTTTTATTGAGGTTAAATAGGACATTCCGTTCAAATCCGTTCGATTTAAGTAAGCATTCCGTCTCGCACGTTCGATGCATTTTGTCATAACATTTGTATGTTAAAGTGCTTCCACCTTGTGATTTTTAAGCAAATATTTTTGTTATTATTATTATGACAAATATTACATGAGCTTTTCAAAATTAATTTATTAAAACATTAAAGGAGACACTGGCACATGTTGAAAAAGGAGTGCCCCTCAAGATTTTTCAAATCGATATTTTGCATGGTTGTAAAGCTTTTATATACAAAAGCCCCTCACCCAAATACTTAAGAACCAAATCTGCTTTCATTATGGGTAAACGGAAACGATTTTGTATTTAGCGTCGCCGGCGACGCGAAATTCAGCAGACGACCGCGAAAATGGCGGTTAAACCAACAAGACCACCACGCACGTATGCATGTTTCTCACGCGGAATGTACACGTTTGACCGGTCTATAACCTTTGTGGTTTAATATCAGTGAGGTACGAGTCAAAAATATTCATTGAAATATACACATTTGTTGATTAAAGTATGGAAAACTAAAAAATTGGCCTACAAATTGACCTGGATGTCTTTATCCTCATATCAATGTCCCTATTGTTTTGGGGTATGTTATTTTATGTGAAAATATGTCTCTGTTCTTCCAACGGGCATTAGACTATCATTTGAGAGCAAATTGAAGAAAGAAGAAAAAAGAAATTTCATATTTGTGAAAATTGGGCCAGTGCCCGCTTTAAATAAATTCATTATGCATAAAACCAACTCGAAATTTTCAGCTCGACAGCATTTCTTAGTATTTCTTTATTATCAGCACCCAGTGATATTTGAGACGATTATTTTTAAAAATTAATTTAACTCATTAGATCATCCCCTACTTGCACCAAAATGCACTCAAAATGTAAATAATTTATATTTTAAAATAATGAAAAATATTTCCAAATGTGGGCAAAATTAATAGTTTTTTTGCAATTTTTGAACTATTTTAGATTGCGTTTCGCTCAATATCTGAAATGTTGAATTGAAAAAATCGGGGTTTTTATGAAAAACGAGAACGTAACTCAAAAACGAAGGGTCGTCTCAACATGAAATTTAAGAATTAAGCATTCAATGGGCCTGTGAAACCATGGAAGCCGGATTTTTGAATTAGGCTTCAATTTTGATTATGGCAATAACGTCCCTAATGGTCTAGATCATGGTGGCCAGGCAAACCTATCAAAAATACGGCTAATGGTTTTTCTGAGCATTGACCCTGACACCTCTACCCAAGTATGTGTAGGGCAGTTACTGGTAAAGCAGTTACGTTTGTTACAAGTGTGGAGCCAATCAGAAGAGACCCTGCTTCAGTTACAATGGAAACAAGATCAAAATAAGTACCATTTTTCACAACTTTTCAACATGGGCTACAAATGATATACAACATGCATAGTAACATATTGGTAAAGTCAAGAAATATGCAATCGAAAATTGGGAATAAAAAACCTCCCCCCCCCCCGCCCTTATTAACCCGCAGTGAAATAAGTGAAAAACACCGTATTTGAATAGCCACCACCCTACATGCAGTAGAGTTTGCTTTTAAAGCAGATTGTCCCGCCATAGAAAAATATTCGAACATAGTCCATGAGGCCAAAGCGAAAAAAATGCTCGGATAAGGACCAAGGTGACGCACCCCTGGGAAAGAGTTACATAATTGTTCGAGATATTTTTTTCTAAAATTATAGAATTCAATTCTACGTTTGTTCTCACTTCTAGTATCTGCACAATTTTCTAGAAAAGATTAAATGTCATCTAAATTTTTGCCCTGAATCTGTACATCATGATCATTAACTCAGAAATAATGGGGCTATTGATAGTAAATCCGATCGTTGCAGACGGACCAAGCACTTTTCCAAAGAATTTTTTCCCTTTTCATCTGGAACTGCAGAGCCATGACTATTATCCATACAGCCTGATGAAAGATTTCAGGTGTTAGACCACCACCCCGATTCAGATTCACTATTTTTCATTTCATGGTCTTGAACAAAATAACTGCCCTCTTCACGATAAATAGGTTAGAGGTTCTACTGTGTGATTCAATTACCTTTTTTGACCTCCTATATTTCCACCATTTATTTCGAACGTGAACGAAGGTGATAACAATAATGGGGGTAAAGATTTTTTTTGGCACTGCGATCTTTGTGCGAAAACCAAACCCTAGTTGCCGTAGAACCCAATTTCCTAGTCAATTTAAACAGCGTTTTTTAGCAGAACTCGACAATCATTCACATATATGAAATGCAGGTCCACCGGTGCCGATCAAACTTTTAATTGAATCGAAATCGGGCCTACATAACATGATTAAGATATTGTCCTGGTTTCTGTGCCATATGTGTTAGGTCAAGCTTGCTAAGTCAACATGTTTAATATGAATATTTGTTCATCTTCTTTCCTTTTGAATAAATGATGAAATATACGGTCAAGTTTTGAACTCACAGAAGAGCTCCAGGTTTTATTTATTTCATGAGCGAGGCTATAGCTCAATCTGACATATCGGTTGGTGATACCTGAAAGGTTTTAAACGCCATGGACAATAACATGGCTCTGCAGTTACAGAGAAGATGAGTCCCGTTGTCCTAAAAATAACGGCCGATTTACGTATAGTCTAGTGGCCCAACCCATCTGAGTCCGTTGTCCATTATTTAGTTGAATAATTGTTTACTGATTTGACCCACACAAATTGCAACAGAAACAATTTGGTGTTAATATACTCTTAAATAGTCCAAAATAATATATTAAAGTCTACCAAATCAACCTATGGAACATGTGAAATAAGGGGGACAAAAGTTTGTACAGGGGTAAACATTAGAATTGTCGATTGATTTAAAAATTATGTCCCATTTTATGGGCTACCCCTCACCAACTCCTAGTTTTCACAAAGGTATAGTTTGCCCTAATCTAAACGCGTTATAGTTTTTAGAGTACAATCAGGCCCAAACAGTTTCAAGGTCATCCTGGGTAAAAATTATAGAATGGGTCCGATTTTGATCGACTGGTTGTAAAACTGTTAAATTTGTCCTCATAGATACAGTAATGTCATAGATTCTGTTGTTGGAACTTTCTATCTAAGATTACAGAGTATGACCAGTACTAGTCCCATAGACCCTGTAGCCCCCAGTCCACATTTGCGTTACAAATATGCAACGAATATTATAGATGTTGCAACCAGATTTTTCCGGGTTTCTGTACCATGACGAACAATTCGACACCATTTTTATAACGAACGGATTATCTGAAAATTTACCCCCATTGTGACCTTGAACCTATTTTGACTCATAAACTATTGAACTACACCTGGCAGATTGGCAAACTAACCTTTTTTAAATCCTTGAAATGTACCGAACGTTGGGCAAACTTTTCGACGCGTTTTTGATTACGTGTTCAATTTGGACCCCGTATAAACCTTACCCCCTTGTCAAATATTTTCCCTCCTTTGATTTTAGTAGACTTTTGATAGTTTTTTCTAAGGATTCTCAATCAATTCTGTTTGGAATTGATTCGTTGCAATTAGTGTGTGTTAAGGCAGCAATTCATTCTATTTTGGGGGGATTTTGGTCTGCCTATTAATAACGGGCGGATTTCCTTCTTGTCAATACGTCATTATTTTGGCTGGATTCCGATGGAACGTGGTTATATCCGTTGGTCACTGATATTCAGGAGGAGAAAGGAGATGACATTGAATTCATTGTCAAGGAAAATGTGCACATATAGACGTGAGACACGCGTAGAACTGATTTGTTATAAATTGGGAGATCTATTTAGGGAAAAAATGCATCTACTTCCCAGGGGTGCGTCACCTTTCAATAACTCTATGAGATCTGGCCCGCTAGCCTAATACTGATTTTTAAAGCCCAACTATACATCACTTCCAAAAATCCACGTTTCATGTGACCCATATTGCACCTCTCAGATGAATATGTCTATACAAAACTCATAAGCGATAATATGTACTGTTGCGAGTTGGCTGGCTGCTTCGAAAGAAATCGGCCGAAGCGGTAACTCAATACAATGCAGGCGAGGATCAAGCAAATGCTAAAACCCGAGAGAATTATTAGACAAATATTATATAGAAACTCGGAGTAACTGAGGAGCATTGGATTAAATAAAGACGCCATAGATTCTGCTTCTTCTTAGCGTATCCACAAGTCACTGGTAATGGCTTGTGGTGGTGTCAGGATTTATTCAACTTAGTAAGCTGATCCGGGGCCGCGTGCATGCATGATACGGACGCTCCTAACATGGCCCACTTTTTCCATCGAAGATGGTATAAAATCGGAGTAGATAAAAGCCACTACATTGCAAGTTAAGCAAATGATTGCCAGAATATCATAGTCATGCACAGAGTTGGGTGGTTGGCTCATGTAGCAGTGCAAAGTCCTCTGGTTCCAATTATTTTAAGAATTAAGGACATGTTATATGCCTACTAGGAAATTCATTTACATTTCCTAAGCAGCTAGAAACAAAACTTTTGATTGGATGACAGTGCACCCATCACAGTGGATAACTTCTCATTTTATTGACATGTAATGGATGATATGACCCATGGTTTTGAGAGCACCATTATGTGTACAATGCCCAGGTTGCACACACTATGAGTTACAATATGCTCATCAACCAAGGGCACAGTTCAGTGGGTTCTACTTGTACATGCAATGTCACGAACTGATCTTGTGTATTCTAGGTATCATATATTATATGCAACACTCAGGGTGTGTTTTCTAAATACACTTGTGAATGAAAGCTATTGAAATGTGCCATAGGAGTTGATACTTCATTGTCTCATAGTGACAATAATTGTGACAAGCATTGTTTTAAAACCTGTTTCCTGTAAGTTTGAATTTTGTAATCTCGGTGCAATGGACTGTGGTATATATATTTGGAATCTATTTGATTGATAAACTACCCACAATGTTCCACATTACTGAACAATCATAACAGGGGGGGCACTCACCTATGAAATGGATATGGCTGTATATGGCTGTCATTTCCAAACCAGTGGTATTTCAAAATTAAAAGTTGATGCATGAAATATATACTGTAGTTATATCATCTCTCTAATATACGAGAGGGTTTCCTATGATCTAAAGTATTTACACTAACATATTAAGTACTAACATCCTCGCTAAGCGATGGTTGTCTTTTTAAAAGGACTATTCTGTTGAGGACAGTGGACCGTATTGGGAAACAATAAGGGGTTTTACACTCTACTCTTATTCGAACACTCTGACTGCGATGTACAGTTGTGACTCTCTGACACGGGGAACGACGGCTTAACGTCCCTCCGAAGGACGGATACTTTCATGATCATTTGCCCATTCCCAACGTGAACCCATGGAGGAGAGCGGTATATTCTGTATTTAATCAATTGCTCCTATACAGATTAACACAGAATTGAGCACCCCGAATAACTCCCAGCGCAAGTGACCCCACCTGGATTTGAAACGCAGGAATCTTTGGACATTTGACACACAGGCATGCACCATAACCGCTAGGCCACGCTTCCCACAATTCCCCACAATGATCTGCTTAGAACATACCTATAGGTCATTTCCTTCTAAATACATAATATATATATATATATAATTACGGCGCTTGAAACCCAAACTCTCTATCCCCCCTCCCTTCTCCCTCTTCTCTCTCTCTTCTCTCGCAATGATTGAAGAAGCCCATCATTTTATTGGAGTTTCTCTGGACTCTTATTTGTTATTGTTCAAGGATTATATCGAAATTAGCGTTAAAACTTTTGGCCGTTTGGCCTTTGTACGGCATGCCGCGACACCCGACTTGGTCAACTGATTATGTAACTTTACAATACATGCCGACGTAGCCTTCGAACTATATATATATATATATAATATACTATATATATATATTATATAATATATATATATATTAAAGACCCAAAAAAGTAACGCCGCATGTCTAAATACCCCCATAAGTTCAAACCATGGTCTATGCCACGAAACATAAATCATATCAATAGTCGGTTGTTTCTGCAATTTTGACACCTTTATTGCTCCATTGTGATCACAATATAGCAAACACAATGTCCATTTTACGAAAATGTGTCACATTTCAAGTTGCCTGGACATTATGACAATTAAACAAGCCAGGCTTATTGTGTGACACACCTTCACGGGAAGAATGCGATTTTCACTGAATGGCAATAATATGAGCAATATGCGGCTATAGCTTTTACTGCAACTTTTAAAAAGGGAGAAATTTTCTATAATGGGTATTGTGTTGGCAATCTTGATCGCAATGGGACAAGAAGGGTATTAAAATTAGGGACGAAAAACGAACTATGATAATGATTTTATATTTTCGCGCAAAGACCAATGGTTGTAAACCTATAGGGGTATTTATACATGCTGCGTTACTTTTTGGGGGGTCTTCTTTATATATAATATATATATATATATATATATATATATCATATAATAATATATTTGTGGGTGTTTTCTACATTTGACACGAAAATTGTACATTTTGGGTATTTGAGGGTACACATTAAATTGATAGTACAACACGTTTTATGAAAGAAGCCATAATGAGTGAAACAAAAACGCATGTGCCCCACAGAAGAAGTAGTCCGATTCCTCAGGGGACTCTGTTTGCATTTTGTGTGATGATAATTTGTATGTAGTGCAAATCTGGGCGAATCCAGGGCGAATCCAGTGTTTTGTTTGCATAAGCCAATGGTCGCGATTCTTTACCCTGCTTCCAATTTTTTGAGTGTTTTCGCATCACAACAACATTCGGACAGGTCGGAGCAAGACGCAGGGGTTTGTTTGACAAAAAATCTTTTTCCCAACACCCACATGCAAATTAATTGGTGTTTTTTTCGTGTTCAAATTTATTTCAATTGTAAAGTTTGCAGCTTTAGTGGGGAAATTATGTAGTATTTGGCCATTCAGTCAATCTAGGGTAAAACTAGCAGATTTTCTAAAAAAAAATGATTTTACTTGTAGGAATTTGGTATCATATTCATATTTTTGAAAGATTGAAAATGATCATTTATTTGGATTGGATAAATGATAACTATTCTTGTATCCTTGCATTGCAGCAGGGAATAAATTAGCAGATATTTTCAAATTCAGACTGACCTAGATGAATTTCTTCAGTACAGGCTCAGCAAAAACTATAGTATGTACTGTCCTAACTTAAAACAAGAATAGTCTTAAAAAGAAACCATCGGCTAACAAGGATGTTTGTACTTAATTATGTTAGTGTAAATACTTGAGATCATAGAAACTCTCTCGTATATTAGAGAGATTATAGAACCATAGTATATATTTCAGGCATCAACTATAGGCCATACTCCTGTACCAACCTTTAATGTTCAGCAATGTGGAACATTGTGGGTAGTTTATCAATCAAATAGATTCTAAATATTTTAACCACAGTCCATTGCACCGAGATTACAAAATTCAAACTTACAGGAAACAGGTTTTAAAACAATGCTTGTCACTATGAGGCAATGAAGTATCCACTCCTATGGCACAGTTCAATAGCTTTCATTCACAAGTGTATTTAGAAAACACACCCCTGAGTGTTGCATATAATATATGATACCTAGAATACACAAGATCAGTTCGTGACATTGCATGTACAAGTACAACCCCACTGAACTGTGCCCTTGGTTGATGAGCATATTGTAACTCATAGTGTGTGCTATCTGGGCATTGTACACATAATGGTACTCTCAAAACCATGGGTCATATCATCCATTACATGTCAATGAACTGAGAAGTTATCCACTGTGATGGGTGCGCTGTAATCCAATCAAAAGTTTTGTTTCTAGCTGCTTAGGAAATGTAAATGAATTTCCTAGTAGGCACATACCATGTCCAAATAATTGGAACCAGAGGACTTTGCACTGCTACATGAGACAACCACCCAAATCTGTGCATGACTGTGATATTCTGCCAATCATTTGCTACACATTATGCTAGGGTAACTTGCAATGTAGTGGCTTTTATCTACTCCGATTTTATACCATCTTCGATGGAAAAATATTGCGAGAATTGTACCGTTAATTTAGTATGACATCCTAAACATGTGGAATTTGTAAAGAAGTACGTTGTGCATTGTATATTGGCTTCACTAATACTTCATATCAATTTTTGTCCTCAGCAATATTTCTCAATGTCATTCAATAGGCTATGGTGCGTTGTAATGGGCTTCACTAATACTTTATTAGGAAGGTGGGTTAGGGAAAACTTTTCTCAGCAACATTATTGAACAACGCAATTAAACTGATCATATTTGTCTTGTTTTACAGTTATTGCTATGCAGTGTAATTTAGCTTTACTGATACCTTATCCGAAAGTGCGCTAGGGAAATATTTTCGCTGCAATCAAATTGTTTAGTGCTATTTAATAACTTTTTGGCGTTACAGGAAGTTTCTCTAGGTGAATGTATAAGAGAAGCTTCCTGTGCAAATTAAACTGTAAATACCATGTTTGTAAATCTATTTTCTACATGTATCGCTTTGTGGTGAAATATGCTGGAGCTGGATATGGCCGCGGCCGCATTCAATAAATGCTTGTCTCCTACGCATGTCATCAATGCGTCAACTGCACTTTGGTTGCCTAGTCTTTTCTTTTGTCTCGGGGAAATAGGCTAGCGGGCAGATCTCATAGCGTTTACAAAGGTGACACAATTACGTAATTTTGCTAAAATAAATTGTCAAAAATTATCAAAATCGGTTCTACGCGTGTTCTCACTTCTAGTATGTGCACATTTTCTAGAAAATGAATTAAATGTCATCCCTTTTTCCCCCTGAATATTAGTGACCAGGGATGTACACCGCGTTCCATTGACTTCCAGCAAATAATGGTGCTATTGCTAAGTAAATCCGCCCGTTTTGAATAGGAACACGGACTTCAGATTGGACTGCAAAGCCATTGTTATTGTCCATGACGTTAAAAGCTTTTGAATTGTTTTCACCGCCCGATTTAGATTGAGCTACAGCTCATTCACGAAGAAATAAACTCAAATTCCGCTGGGATTTTCAATAATTTTATGATCGATATTTCATCATTTATTCAAAAGGAAAACGACAATGAACAAAAATCATGAAAGAAATTTGATTGGCAAGCTATGCCTAACACTAACATCTTGGTTCAAGAACCAACACCCATAATTTAATCAATATTAAAACGTTTGTTCGGCACCGGTTCACCCGCATTTCATATAGTTGAATGATTTTCGATTCCTGCTATGAACACATCAATTGCATAGAAAATGGTTACGCGGCAAGTTATCGGGTTTGGTTCTGTACAATATGTTAGTCACAGTTTGCAAACAATGTTTTCTCATGAGCTTTTTCCCTTGTTTCCCTTTCGAAAAGGAATGAAATATAGGGTCAAGGAAAATTGAAACACACAGTATAACCTCTCACTTTATTTATTCGTGAAATAGGACAGGTAATTTGTTTCCACGTCATGAAGACAATACCTTCTAAATCTAAATCGTGTGTGGGGGTATAACACCGGCACTCTTTTCAGTTGTATGGATAATAACACTTGTGCCCCCTCCTGCAGTTCCAGATGAAGGAATCTGTGAAGTGTTGGTCTTCTACATCACGAACGGATTTACTTTCTCAATACCCCCATTATTTGCTGGGATTCGATGAATCTGGTGTACATCCCGCATCAACGATATTCAGCGGCATAAATTGAGATACATTTAATTCATTTTCCTAAGAATGTTCACATACTAGACGTGAGACACACGTAGAACTGATTTCTATAATTGTGGAAAATTATTTCGGAAGAATTATGTACTTCCCATGGGTTCGCCACTTGGTCCTATCCGATCATTTTTTTCGCTTTGGCCCTATCCCTAAAATGGTTTCAAAGCACCAGTGTAGCGGGACGCATTTGTCCAAAATCTCGAAAGTTTTAAAGGTGGATGGCCCGATTTGAAGTCATAAGTTTTTAATCTTGATAGAATGGCCTTCCACCCCAAAACACCCATCTGTGAAGTTTCGGCCATGATGTTTCACACCCCGTTTTGATGTGGATCTCCCAACGTAAATTGTTTGCAATCCCCGTATAGAGTACTGTGAAAATTAATATGGGTCGACCAAAAAGTGGCATATTTTTCGCCGCTCATAACATGCAACCAAACATCCTTTAGCCCTAAGATTTCACCGGGTAAATGCGAACAATATAGCTTCTTCTCATGCAAACCTTTGACCACTTCCGGTAAAATTGGTGGTCCCTGGGGACGAGGCTTTAGCGATCGGGCAATGGACCTTTACATGCACTCGCGAACTTTGCACAAATAGCATTAAATGGTATGCAAGCAGACAATGCTCTTTAGCATGTCAATTTACTTTCAGTTTCTCTGAAATGAACCATTGTATTTTTATGTGAACAAAACAGGGACATTCAACATTTTGGGTTTTGTTTGCACGGGCAAATAACTACATCGATTTTATAACGTGACTCTTCTAGTTGCAAACAGAATTATAAAGGCCTAAGGCTTATGTGTGTGCTGTATTAATAAATTGGAACAATATACCATATACTTACACCCAACCAAAACACACAAAGATTTAGCATTTTTATTTCATGTCACAGGCTTAGTTTAACAGTACCATGTTACACGGGGAACGACAACATATACATGAAATACATTAAAAGGTAATGAGTTCAATGTTTTCATTATTAATACCTTAAATTATAAATCCATTTTGTGCCACTTTTCAAAATCACGAGGCAGACCACTCCTTGCGTTTACGGGGAAATTGCTCCTAGATCTATGCAAGATCATTTTCCTCATGAACGTACGGACATATGAACAAAATGATGTTACATTTAAAATGAAATTCATAAGTTGGAATGCATTATTTTCATAAAGAACAAAGTGTCACAATAGTCAACGGTTACACCGAATCTGATATGGACCAACTTTATGGAATGACCCATTTTCAATTTATTTTTAGTACGAGTAAATATACAAGCTGTACCATATGGTGCTAAGCCCTATCGTTTAATTGTGACACGTTATATGCCAAGAACTAAAATGACTTGTTTCTTAATTCCTCGCGATAACATTGAAGATCGTACTAATTATGGTCTTTTTCATTAGAGAATGGAAAACCACACTTTGATCTCCTGCCCGATGCAATTTAATTTATAGCCAGGCGGGACGACTGGGGATTATTTAACGAGCAGCAATATGCCCACAACATCTACATTTTGTTCTAATTGAAAAGAAAAGTTAGTTTTTGTTGTTATGGAAGTGAATCTCATGTAGAACAACATGGATTGAATTAACATAATAAAATTTAGGTTGTGCATATACCTGAGACGAATATACCTAACAAGAGATTCGAAGCAGTACAATGGATTGTTTTGCAGCGTGCAGGACTGTACGATTATTTTTTACGGTAATTCAACTATTCCCTACTGATCAAGAATCAGTAATCGTTATTCAATACATTTTCAATGTTATGACCCATGTTTGTAACAACTACAGTTATCCTAACATACCTGCACATAATAAGGACCAGAAGCAACCCAATAGGACAAAATCGGAAATTTTGAAGTCCTTACTTAACTGTCCGTTCGGACACTTACTACAACACGTAATTCATGGAGATTCGTATCTTTTGAAACACTGGACTGCCATTTTCTTCCTTTTCTGTTATTCTTCTATTGGGAAAAAGTAACTTAATGATAATTCTACAGACTTATCCTTCACTTTTAAACTATCTCTGCAAATTTCAAATATTGTGACTCTTTCTGAAATCACTGATAGTGTCTTTAGTATATCTTACACTTTTCTTCGGCATAATTGGGGTACTAATTCATTCGTTTAACTCAACGCATTTTAGCTTAAAATCGCCGTAATTTAAAATTGCCGTTTAAAGCAAAACGACGCGTTTTAAATATTTTTTGACCAAAGTAACATCGGTTGTTATTAAATACGCTAACTTGAGTTTATTCAAAGGCCGCTATTGTGCTTTAATAATGTTGAGCGCACAAGTATAGCGTTTTAAGGTGCTGCACGAACTGGGCGAGAATGTTATGCACCATTGCTTTGTCAGTGGACAGTGCAATGAGCCGTCCACTTGACGAAAACACACACCAATTACTTCTTATAAGTAATTCAACCCTCGTGCACCAGAGAAAAGTTTTGGACAGCGTCGATTAATAGTAGGATTTTTTTATTCTGTCATTTTCATTAAAAGTTTTTTGGGGGCGTGTCTACGATTCCTTCGTTCTGAGAGGAGACCTACTTCACCCAATCATACATAGAAATTCCTATGTGACGATACCCAGAATCAGCTTAAGGCCATAATTAAAAAAATGACCCTTTTCTCAGAACAAAAATCAAAGGCAAATAAACTTAAAAGAAATTCCAAAACCCCCAACCTTGAGCAAACTCTCAAGCCTTCAACATAAGAAAAGAAAATGATAGGGAGAATAATTATTACCGCCAAAGTTCTTCTCTTCTACGTCACTAGAAATATTATAAAATCTTTCCAGAAATAATGCATGACATCTTGGTCAATAACGTGTCATAAATACTAAGAGTTTGGACACTCAAAACGAACTACAACATTTACGTGGCCTAATCTCCTCAACCGTAAGAGGTTCATCCGGCCTAATATTCTTGACACTTTATCCGTTCTCATGGATTGACTCCAAACAAAGGCATCGATAGCGTCGTGTCTCAGAATGTTGTACGGACAATGTATTCAATGATTTGGTATGAAAGCCTTTACATATTTGATTACAAAAGTTCATGTAAAAATGGTGTTACAGCATCAGTTCAGTTGAAACAAAGTTGATTCATTTACGGCTTTTTAGTTTTAATCTCAACACATCCCACTCCAAATAATCTTACCATCGACATATGCGGTCTACTGACAGGAATAAAAAATCAGACTATAGTTGGACGAGGAGGCAGAAAAAGAAAAATAGTGACTGATTCAATGAATGAACGAATAATCTGGTCTTTCATGTTGATTAATTTTTCACAAAGGAGAGTGCAAGGAGAGAGTTGCAAAGACTCCTTTACGTTCCTTGACGTATTCAAATCACGGGCAGACGCAAATGAATCAAGGAACAGTCAGTTAAATCTGTTACATTGCATACCACTAAAGCAAATACGACTAGTCAGAATGTATTGAGGGTTAATTAGCTAAAATGCGCTTACGTTGACTCGAATGAATTGCTTTCATTGAGCAGAGCATTGATTTTTCTCCGGTAGCGGACTCTTGTTTGAATAGATTTAGCACAGAATTTTAATTTCAACATACGGCACATGCCCCTCATTCAATATCCATACCTTCAGAAAAGTACAAGAGTGATGACAACGCACGATGGGTTTTTGAAAATTACTATATAAACTGCACGCTACCTAGTTTAAATTTCGAACGCATTTTGGCGACGACAGTGGCAGTTTGTGGCAATTAATGGAACAGAAAAGCAAGGTTCACATCCCTGACAGAATTACAGTGTATTAGCATGTTTGCGACACCAATTCAAAAGCATATTCAACACCGGATTCAGGCATTGTTACTTTAGGTTGTAGGTAGTAAGTACGATATGATTGGCAAGTGAAAGGAGGGATTGCTGGAATTGCACATAACAATAGAAATGGTATGTGAGCTGATGACACATGCTTTCAAGTTTGGAAAAATGCTGGCAGTAATTTCACATCCTTGTTCCAGAAATTCCACAAACTGCCACTCCCTCCCTGGAACTCTCCGGTTTTTACAGAATGTAAACGTCAAAAATTTGTTTTTCAAACTCGTGGAAGTGATTTCAGTGAGGGTCCTTTTCATTATGTCAATGGTTTTTTTCATGCCATTATGTCCCTTTAAGCGATACGTCTATCTCACAGATAAACATCCACTTTGTTACAAAAAAACAAAAATGCAATTGATTTAAAAACAATATTTTTGTGAAAATTTCATTAAACGTGCAACCCAGGTTTTTTTAAATCAAAATTGTATGAGGATTCCCCAAAATTATGGTGTCATTTTTTCAAATGTGTTCTTGATGAATTCTAGGGGGGGCCAGGTTTACACTGGTTTATACAGGGGGCAACAAAAATATAAAAGGGGCAAAATGTTTGTTTTAAAAGTATACCATCATGTTCAGTAACCTTTCAGGATTACAGAAAGGTATATTTGTTTGCCCTACCGGAGTATTATAGTACAAAAGTACAAAGGTTAAAACGCGTTAAGGTCAACACTGGGGGTTAAAATTTAAGATCATCGGTTTGTTCTAAAATGGTGCCAAATTGTTCGTCTTACTGTAAGAAGCCGAAAATATAAAGGTCGCGTTTGTCAACACGTTTTGATAAAATTAAGAGGGCAATATGGCCGTGGTCCACCGGGTCTATGGGAGAACACTAGTATATCTCTAAACGTTCACTTTAAAGGTGAAATACAGAATCTCTATACATTTTCGTATTTAGTATGACCCAATGAACGATTTGTAAAACAGTTCAACAAAATGCGGACCATTCTATAATAATGACCTTGAAACTTCTT
Source organism: Ophioderma brevispina (assembly GCA_023653785.1). NCBI lineage: Eukaryota > Metazoa > Echinodermata > Ophiuroidea > Amphilepidida > Ophiodermatidae > Ophioderma > Ophioderma brevispina. Next base: position 24,559 of record JAMKCH010046490.1, read on the forward strand.
GAGCCTATTGTACTAAAACAATAGGTCGTAAATATGACAAACTTTACCTTTTTAGAAACCTTATGGCAGCCGACGAACAGAATGCGTATAAATTTTAAAACAATTTAAACCCCTTGATTGTTTACCCTGTACACAATTTTGCCCCCTTATAAAACACCCAAGAACAATTTTAAAACAATGACACCCTGATTTTCAGATTCCCATGAAATGTCTGATGGAAAAAACATTGGTGTCAAAATTGTATATGAAAAAAACGAAACCAAAATCATCCATTACATTTCCCCAATGTACTTAAACACCTTTATATACGGGCCATCAAGTTCTTTGAAGAATTTTGTAGGACTTCAAAAACACCTCAAACATTAATCAGGATTGAACCTGGAACCTTCGGTTTACTAGTCCGATGCTCTACCAACTGAGCTAAGGGTTCAGATGGGGAAGAGCGGTGATGTTATATCTATAGGACTTCAGTTCAACCCCTGCTCCTCTAATACTTCAATTCCAAGAAGCTTAGATGTAATTTGTAGAGGAATATTTTAGGGAAACAATTTCGAAAAATCACTTAGTAAACATGAAGAAAATAAGCTCAAACATGGGGTATAATTAATATATGAAGAGTTAATTAATCTAACAGAAAACAAATCTTATATATTTAAATTACCCACATGTGGAGCTTATTTCCTCATATCAATGTCTGTTTAATGTCCAGGAAGGAAGAGTCTATTGAGCAGGCCCTGGTCACATTTGGCCAATTCGCTTCGAGTGAGTGAGTGGTTCAATTCAAAACCAGGCATACATGATCACGTTCCTTATCATATATCCCTAACGTACCTTAACTGCAGTTAATGCAATTTTGAAAAAAAAAATCACGGAAGTGGGACCCCTGCCTGGTTAACATTAAGTGCCCCAAGATAAAAAAACTTCCGCGTTAATGCACAAGGGGGGGGGGGGGGGGTTCCTAGGGACCAACCTAGATAACCACTTCCCAGGCGGAGTTTGATCATGACACTAACACCAATAAATGGGGGTCATGTAAGAAACCACATACCCAAATAAAAAATGAAATCCGAACTTTGACCTATGGACTATGGCCAATTTGAAATTGTCACTCTCCGAAAAGAGTGGTTCGCACATTCCATCCGCAGCAACTCCAATATAAGGTTTGAACCAAAATAATTCATGCTACTCTAGAATAACCAATTTTAAAATAATCATTGAAAAAAATAAAAAAAGTAAAAAAAAACTCTATGATTAATTTTAATTTTAAAACTTCAAAATCACCTTGATTTTCCCATAGACTTACACAGTTAAGAGCATGGTCATGAAAAATTAAAATTGATTAGGTTTAAATTTAAGTCTTATTAATTATTAATTATATTGCCTCCTAAGGTATAAGCTAAGCAAATAAATCCCAATATTTAATTACTTTAATTGTTTATTAGTAAAATCTGATTTTTCAATTTCCGTTCGGTGCCCAAAGGGGGGGGGGGTTCCTAGGACCAAGTTATGATTCTAATAAGCCGGGGCGGATAAATTTTTTTAGTATCAGGAGAAGCGATATATATCATTAAATCAGACAATTAGCAAAAAAATTCCTTGAAACAATTTGATTGCGTAACCGGAAATCGCACAAAAATCAAATGTTGGGTTACTATGGACCCCCCCCCCCTTGGGCACTTAAGTGTTAAGGGGAACAGGGCTCTAGATCTAAACAAGAACATTAAAATTTAGAGCCATTAGAGGATGAATTCAATGGACTTTATAGTGTTGTGACCACTTGGTCTGTAGTATTGAGCAAAGGAATGATCAGTAAAGTTAAGTTAGCAAGGTATCCGTTTCGCAATTAAGTACTACCACAAACATATCGAGGGCCTTAGGGCAAAAAGACCCCACCTGCAATAGATGCCACATGTTAGAGGCAGGTAGTCCACTTCATAAGGAACATTAACTGACAACTGCAGCTATTGCAGATGGGCTTCTGCACTAAATCATGGATATGTTGCGCGAACGAACGGACCAGGCTGACTGGCACCCGCAGATCTATACTGGTACTTTTCGCAAACGCATTCAAAATGTAAATGAAAGGATATCAAGGTTTATAAAACGTTTGTAGTGACCTTGTTTTGGGTGTTCGCTATCGCTGATGTAGTTTACATACTATCCATTGTCATATGCATTAATAGTATCCATTGGTACTGGTTTAAGCCTTGGCTGATGCACCCTGTTCCGAATTATGATATGTGTTGTGATCAAGGTGACAGTGGCTCGGCTCATACCTGGCAAACATGCTTTCTTACGCATGGAGGTAGGAGAGAGAAGGAGCAAAGCTCTTCCCAAATCCCTTTGATCGATGATCATCGCTGCCCTCGTAAAAAAGGTCGTAAAACTATTGTATTGGAAACAAACAACCACGAGACGATATGATGTGATAGCATGTGCTCAAAACATTGACGTGTACATAGTTAAGCAGGATAGCGACAATATATGGTAAGAATGTGCCATTTCTTTAGAAAGCATGAACTGCCTAAAATGTTTAAAATATAAATACTGAGTAGCCTATTGTTATTTGAGACATGGAAAACCACGTCACAGTCACACTATGAAAACTTCGCCGTTTGAAGCTATGTGATATTTCGTTCACTCATCCGATAAAATCTTACAGTCTTGAATGAAAAGTATGGATTATCCGCATGTTTGCTAGTTATGAATGAGGGCCGGAGACTTAGGCTACAAACATAATTAATGAGCTCTATATAGCGTGCAGTCGTGTGTATAAGACATCTCCCGATCCGGGCTTCTTCAACCAGGGTGGCATGTACGGCGGTCTGGAAAGTATTTCCCACGGAGTAGTCTTGTCACAGACTGCGAAAGATAAAATCTAAAAAATTAAAAAAAAAAAAAAAAAAAAAAAAAAATAGAACGTTTTTGTCGGGTACTTCGGTACTCGACAGACACGGAAAAAAAAATTCAACCGCGCAATCTCTACGGCGCGACCATTTTTCCCACAATGGCCTTTCGGTAATTATTCCCAGCTTGAGAATTTTCACACTACGCCAATTTTTTTTTTTTCACCATTTTAGAACAGGAATTAAGCACTTGACCGGACCGCAGTAGGTGGCATGGACAGTAACAGCCAAAATTTCGAAGGTAATCTATGCATAATGGAAACGTCACAGGTTTATTACAACCAATGACCAAGTCAAATATGGACGAGGATAAGGTTTAAACATCAGGATTTTGCCAAAAATATGTCGGCTTTAGGATAAAATGTTTGAAAGACGATTAGAAGGAAATAAGTTCAAAATATTTACTTGTCAACTGTAGCGATCAAAAGGCCAACGAAGAGAAAAACTGGATACGGAAACGATCGAGAAATCCTCTGACTTCACTCATAATGCCGATTTTGACGGGGAAATTAAAGTAGCCATCAATGATTGAATGGTTTATTTGCTACACATCCTAACGATTGCACAAGCGGTGGGGAAAATTTACAGTTTCTACACATGTAAATACAAATTTTCCAGCGAGTCAAACAACATGTCTGGTTCTCATAAATATTCTGAGTCCCGCAACGTCATTTAATGAGAAGCCCTCAATCGGCGGAAATGTCCTACACAGTTTTCTAAGTGCGTCAATCATCTTCAAGGGTTAAAACAAGGTCATTTCGGATCATTTGTGGTCATTTATTAGAAATTCGACTTATAGATGTTTTTTTGTTTCCTTAAAGATGTTACATTATCTAGTAATGTTTTAACCGCTACTTTTCGGTTTTAAAAAACTTGAATGTTTTGTAGCGCCGTATTTTTAAAGTATATTTGGAGACACAAATCTAAGTTGAATTGGGAAGAAAATGCCGTATCTAAACAATGGCACCAAATTCACAGTGTACGAAGTTGCCCCATTTTTCAATTTGGTCCCGAAGTTGGCCACATTTTTGATGAAATAAATGAGACCCTTGGCGATATACGATTTTTTTAACTTCAGAGAAATTACATGTTTTAAGCACAGATCCGTGACAAAGTATTGTTAAAATGGACCCGTTCCCCCCATCCCATCGCCATTATTTACCACAGCATGTAATGTACATCGATACAATGTTGATACACATGCATTCAGCATTAACCTTATCTCGTAGTACGTTGTTATTTGCCATGTGAGGCCTAATCAAAATTTATTCACTAGTATTCATGTTTTTAGAGAAATATACAGATGAATAAATTCAGTTATCAATTGAGCATATTAATCCGGATTTGTCCTTTTGTGGCTTTTGGTGATAAAACTGTGATCATGACTGTAGCATTAAAAACAACATTTCACCGAAATTGTATCCCCAGTGAGCATGTCCCTATATCTCTTGAATGAAATGTTTCATGGTTATGTTAATGTATTAAGCTTAAGAGAAGATAAGGAGGAACATTTCCAGCAAAATATTCCCCCTCCCATTTTTTTAAACAATTTTACCAATTATATTAAATCAAACCTGGAGGGACAATAAGCCGTAAAAGCATCTTCATGTAATAAATGCTTTTGTATTTTCGTGTGCATGATAGATATCCGAGTATGCTTGTTTATGGGGGCCGATCAGGACAGCAGGAGAGTTCTTTCAACACCTTAGGTGTTTGTTTTCTTTTCTTTGTTCAATTAAACACGAATGTCATCGTGATATTCTAAAACAAAGCGCAAATTTATCCAAATTGTATCATCATAAAATTGTTGTCCTTTAAATGAAGAAGAAGACCGTCTTTGATTAAATCGAAATGTATGTCACAATAATACCATGGAATGTTTATGATGTGTTAGAGTAGTTATGCAACCTTATTCTGCATTGTTTTAATGTTATTTTGACCTCAATTGACCTTTCGTGGAACCTATAGGTGACATTGAACTGGACCTGTGCAGGTGGTTCCCTATCCAATTGTTTTCCAAAATTTAATCTCTACCTCTATGCCCAATTTGAGCTTTTATAAACAAAATTGCCACAAAATTTTTACATTATTGCTCAAATACATTCAATTCGTGGTAAATATGACCACCTTCGGGACCAAATTTTGAGAAAACGGGCAACTCCGCGCACGGTAAAGTTTGGTGTCATAGTTTAGATAAGGCATTTTTCTTCCAATTCAAGTTAGATTTCTTCTCCAAAATATCATACTTAAGAAAATACGGAGTTTCAAAACATCCAAGTTTTCAAAAATAAAATCATGTAACTCCTCTTAGGAACATGCTATCTCCGATTTTTGGGACTGAAATACTCCGAATTTCGGCTGTATTACTGTATGTAATCGACTCAATCTCCTTGTTTTCATCTCCACATAGTAAACAAACCATGCGCATCGGGGATCGGATATACCGTTCTGCGAACGGTCATATTTGTTTCAACTGAGCGAGCCCAGCTTCTGTCGGCGATGAACATGGAACATGAAAGGTACTCCCTGCCCGGAGAAGCCGGACTTTGTTGGTTATGCTTTTACAATGAGTTGCCAGTGATATTAATTGCGATAATGGCGTTGCGTAATGCAATTAGGGAAGAGCTTCTCCTTCTAGCCTCCTCCATGCTCTACGTACGTAAAGCGAATGCTGGCCCACAAAAAAGAACTTACTGGGTTCGAACAAGTAGATCCGCTATGCAGTGTTTTTACACTAATACTAAGCTATGCAAACCAATGTGGCAGAAAGGCGTTTTACATAGTCTGTACGTTATGGGATGCTTGCAAGGTTTCCATGCGTGGTTCGGTCAAAAATACCACCTGCCTCTACGACCAAATTAAACTGCCCACTTAAATTCGCCATTCCAAAAAAATGGTTAGATTTGTTCTAACTTAAACACATACCTCGCCTTTGATTATACTGGTGAACAGAACAAGCCATATTAATGAATAAAGGATATTCCGGAACAGGTCCGTCCAAGGTGAATTGTGTACAACATTTTGGTATTTTTACAATTTATGGCAGTGATTAGTATTTATCGGAGTCCATTTATTTCTAATGACAATTTTAAACTACACAGTCATGGTAGAAAGCCTACACAACCAAGAACAAGAAAAATAAAATACACCAGATCTTTCAAGGATGGATAGTTGTACTACTAAGCAAAGACCAGTTAACAGGCAAAACATGTTAGGGCCTGGATCTTGAAATAGGTCGGCCTGACTGGTACACACTGGGAAATGTATTCGTTAGAGTTTGAAATACTGCTGCGGCCATAACGGATTGGCAGGCAATGATTGGCAGTCCAAACAAAAGAAAATGACGTAGGATCATGTAAACTGGTCTATTAGAGGAACATGCATTGCCTACGTAAGTTTCCGATAGAGTACACATAGATGCTTGGAAGGATATGACACACGTGCCCGCTATTTTGTTGGGAAGTTATCGGTTGTCTATCCAACCAAAGGGGACACAGACACTGGAAGTTTGGCAGTCAATAGCAGGGCACGGCGGACAAGGACATTAGCAATCGAGGCCAATTACAACACAAATGCCTCGAAGAACTCTGTTTTACTACGGAAGGCAAATAACTATTATGAATGTTGTTCAATCAAGCTGGGAGCAGCTGCGATACGGTAGCCATCAAAATGTAAGTCAGGTGAACTAGATTCATAATATAACTCTTTGTTTTTTTTTATTGGTATTTTTTATTCTTTTTGTTTTTTTTTGGGGTTTTGTATATCTCTTCTTACGTAAGGAAAATTCACATTTCTGCTTGAGATTGAGTGAGATTCTAACCTTCTGGTTGTCTATTGTTAGCTTGCAGGTTGGCTTGCTTTGTTTTGATTCGGTGGACGGAACGGAATTATCAGTTTACACTTATAATGAAGGCTTCTTATTTTTGCCTAAACTATTTTACTTGGACAAAGATGTTTACAAAATTAGGTAATAAGAGATTACCTCCAAAGGTCAACGGCTATCCAAGACACACCAAAAACGAGAAGTTTCCTTAAGTTCAATTTTCCCGGCTAGCTACGTGTACGGTAGATTGCAGTTTTGCGCGTCGCGCTATAAGGAGTGTGGGAAGTTGGAGCGGAGAGCTTTGCAACACAAACCTGAACGCATTCATTTTTCGTTCTTCAAGGGTCATACCATTCCCCTTCAACCTAGTCGCTGTGGTTACATACACAAAGATCCTCACACTTGACGATTCTGGTGTATCCCCATAGTTATTAATATAATATGTGGAAGCATGAGGTTTTCTTTCATCTTCTATCTCTTGATCACATCCCTAACGTCCCTTACTTCATTTAAGGTGTTGGCATTAATGATTTGGATTTTTATATATTACGCGCAAGCTGACTTTAATAAACGCGGAGATGAGCAAGCGTGAATTCGTTTGCGATTTGCGTGCAAAAATTCAGGAGCGCTTTTCCCCTCGTGGCGTATTACGCCGAATTTGTAAAGGTTCGCAAAATCGCGTAGACCTCTGATGTTGCTAGGACATGTCTAAGAACGCGCCTATATTAATTACGCGTCTCAATGAATGTACTATATATCAATTTGTAAAATAAATTCTCGGCTCTTTTGAAAAACCAAATCATGGAGCGGACCCCTGCCTCGGTTAGGGAGAAATTGTCCCTAGAGCAAAAAAATAACGCTACCATCCTTTTTGCGTGTGGATCGTCCAGATTTTTCCTATTGGACGTTAGGGATATAAGTTTGACTTCCGTACTAAAATTTTCTCTTAAGTTTTTCTGAAATTGTGTATAATTGATGTTTATCATACGTTGTTTTTGTCACATTATATTTTTATCTATTTTTTTTTGCCTTCAGTTCAGTTTCAATTTTTCCATAATATGTACAAGTGAACAAACACATACATCAAAGAAAAGACTTTATCTGGAGGAAAAGGCCTGGAAGGCCAAGTAGGGCCCTATAAGAGCCTCGCCCTTAGATGAAATACCAGAATCAATGAAAATTAAGATGCAAATTAAAATAATTAAGAGAGAAACCCTACTGAAAACCACATTTGAAGCAATTACCAAATAGTAGGGGGACTTGGTTTGATATGAATTCCGTGGGATTTCCATGATTAAAGCATCACACCTATTTAGTTACCTTAAGTAGGTCAGAGAACAAGAAATATTTTGTGGAGATTTCCCAGGGGTGGCAGATGGACGGCAATCTGATTTTCAAAAATGGCCGACATTTTGGTATATTTTAAACAAAGTCATAAACTCGAGTGTTGAATGTGCTAGGGAGGAGGAAAATAGTTTTGGTGCAACCAAAGTACAACGTGTATATTAAACACCCACAAAGATGGAAAAGGATTACGTAGATTAGCAAATGAATATTAAGTCTGGCAGCCATTTTGTTTTTCCAAAGGCTGCCAATTACCAGTTTATTGTACACATTGTAAACAGGTTAATTTCAGTGGTGAGTTTCATACAAATTTAACTTTGTGGCACAGTCTCCCTTTAAATAGTCAAGGTGTATATAAAGATGTTTTGGATATTTGTTGAGCGTAAAAAGTATAATCCATCTTGTATAATTGTACTACCATTTGGACACTGTAAAAGTCCGTTTTTTTTGTGTGTAACCTTTATTTCAATATAAGTTATTCATTCCTGGCCATTATGCTAGACCTGCATGGTGTGGTTGCATTTGGATTTCCCCGAGTCAGTGAAACCACGTCAGGCAGGTATTTTTAATCGTACATCTAAGGAGTGTAGAAGTGTTTATAGTCCGCCGGACTCAATCCACCCACCTACAACGTAAAGAATAGGGCACTGATCAGTTGACTCTTCACGCATTAGTTTCATGCTTTATTGTCGTCTATGGAGCCCTGGATTATATCTTCTCTAGAGCTTTCTTTTACAATCTGTGTAAAAAGGTCCCTGGCTCTGCCAGAACAACCAAACACGTAAAAAGCCTGAATAATGTGGCCTGAAGAGTCAACTGAGCTATATTCTTCACTGTTTGTAGGTTGGAGTATGAGTCATATGACTATCTCCTCTCCTGCCAGCACGTTAAACGCCAGTGCTTTCAATCATCGCTCACATTTATGCTTTGCGGCCTGAATCTCAGGATGTCCACTGACCCGATAAAGAATAATGCCATGTAAATCCTTGTTCATATTGTACATTGTGTGAAGGGCCGAGTGAGTGAAATTATACTTAACAATGTACTAAACATCCGATTAAACGTTTTTAAAGAGATAACCAAAACATGGTCCTATTACAAAACAACCCATGATTACACCTCTGTAGAACTGTAGCGCAGTCTATTTGGTAGGGCCATTTATAACTGCCTGTAGGGTAGGTCCATGAGTGTTTGTATTTTAGCTGTTTTCGGGTATTCCTATTTGGTATGAGTCTTTAAAGTGCACTGTGGAAATTGTTTAATTTGGTATGAGCCCAACGAATGTTTGATATATCAAGAACAAAGCGCACTATAACCCATTTGTGAGTCCTATATCATAGCAGATGATATGAGGTAGCTGTGACCGAAAACAATACAGCGACCTGTATACACTTCTTAAAAAGTGTACTGCGGGGTTGTTACATTCCACTTTGTGGAATGCTATTTTTTAACCACATTGTTTTTAAAGTTTTCCTACTCGCTGTCGGCAGCATCAATTTTATGCTGTCAACTCCTTAATGGCCATAACAGACATCGATTTTAAACTGGCCGTTACAAATGACATTTTGGTATATACAGTTATTTTTGCACATTGTGAGTCCCACACTGCTAGTTAAAACGCTGTTTTATTACCAAAATAAACGTCATTATTTAACAGTGAGGGCATTGTTAGGTCCACTCGCTCTTGCATTCATCATATCAGACTCGATGAAGCATACCACAAAGTTCTGTACAGAATAGTCCATTCGTTCCACCTTTGCAGCTATTTGCAAACGAATTATTTGCACATCAAGCTGGCATAACCATCACACTCTCACCAAATGAAATTACTGCATCTGGAGAGGAGGCAAAGATGTCACTGGCTTTGAATTTGGCTATTCACCTAATCCTAGTCTACCCATCGTATTGGGCTTGGGGGAACTTCGGATTAAGTACACTCTCATGTACCAAAAAACATGAGTGGTAGTTGGGGCTCGCTGATTAGCTGTTTATAAGTGCAGCTCAAGTCGTAGGCCGGACCGACAGACCCCTGATTGGTGCCTGTTCTTTCCCTTGTAAATCCACACATCAAGAAATTGAAATTAGGTCTCACCAACCTCCAAGAGCACACACAAAGCTCATTCTCCATAGTCTAAATGCTACACAATAAATTGATCCACAATCTTAAGAATTTAGTCACTATACACGAGTCCTTTCTACTAGCCACTGCGCTAACCCAAACCTCTGTATCAAGAATGTTTGTCGCAGGAGTATATTAAAAGACCACATCCCCCCCTATTTAAAATGCTCTGGATGCTCAGAAGGCGCATGTTCTTATTCTTCCCTTTCATGCACTATCATGGCAGATGTCGCTCTGGGAAGGACTTGAAAAAAATTGGCTCAGATGATGACAGGTATATGCCCTTTCTACAGGCTCGTATTGGCAATACATCATCTGAACGCAACCTATTAGCATGCCTCACAGCATTGTGTGTCAGTTTTATCTATCTCGTACGAAATTAACAATTGTAGCAGATGTACAATTGTAATCTTTTTGGAAGCTGACGAGACATTATATTTCGTGATGTGAGGAGTTTTTGGTCGCGCCAAGACAGAATAAAGCAAGAAACAGGCACAGTCGTATGTCGGCCTCCTACCAGAGCACACTTTTAATAGCTACCCATGCGATAATCCCACTAAAGGCGATGATTAGGTAGCGAATGACATTGTATAAAAGTCCAGAGTTACGGGCGACCAATTACTACAGATGGTATTTAGTGGATTACCATTCAAGTCCAGTGATGACATTTGTCTCCTGCTTCATATGGCAATAACTCCTTTGGTGCAGTGATTGTGCCAAGTCTTGATGTGGTGCCACAATTAGTGCAAAATGTATAAATAATGGGAGGGACTGAACTGTGCCAGCACTTACCTGGTATGTTCCATCGAGTCCCGATGAGTTCAAGAAATTGTCGGGACCTAACCAATATCCCTGCCCAGCCTGGCAGAAATGAGATAACAACGCGTGAATTTAGAACCTTAACAATTTCAGGATTGTGTAAACAAAGAATAAACCCAGTTGATTGATGTGAGCTTGCGCATGATCTCATACCAATTAAACCACTCCAAAGTGGCGTCTTTTAAAGAGTTTAAAATTGCTCACTTGCGTTTTGGGTGGTCCTATTCTCCTATCGGGTCTTGTTATAATAGAGGACGTGGGGCAAAGTGGAATTATAATATGAGTTTTGTTCTGATAGAATCATGTTTGTGTTGATCATACCAAGTAAACTACTAAACAGTGCAGTGTTAAGTATCTCATATCGATGATATCCATCAAGCCACGACTAATACACCACTCATGGACTACCCTACTAGCTTTAAATGTACTCATGGTACAACACTGATCCAAACGGATAGACTTCTGCTACAATTAAGCAAAGAACCAATATCTATACCTTGTATATTTAGATTCATGTTGGTAACGGCATTGTCGATAAGCCCTGAATGGTCTGCCGATTGTGGAGCCCAACGACTTTATTTACCTAGGATTGGCATGCCGGGGGAGGTTTGTAATTCTCGGGAACAGAAGAAGGAAAAATAAGTAGATGATTCGACATGCATAATTAATTCTGGTGGGCATATGACCGCGCCGCGCCCTGGAGGCACCTTCAAAAAGGTTTCTTACCCAATTTTGTGCAACCCATGTAACTTTCCTCTGTTGCAGTAAAACGCCAAAGCTTTTGCAAATCTGGTTTTTATGTAAAGTTATAAGCACCTTCACAGGTTAGGTATGCGTCCCAAAGTCAATGATTATGTAATGTTGGTACCAATATTTCTTATTTAGTATAGCTCTATCACTTTATGTTCATTTAAAGGCGAAAAACTGCATGAAAATCCCCTATACCTACCTTTATATGGCAAATTAGATGTTCTCCTATTTTTGTGGAATTGACAATTTTTTTTGCAGACTTGCATAGTTGCATTACATCATTATGCAACGAGGTTTTGTTCTCTTATTTTTGGTATCATGTGAAAGAAAGGACATTGCTAACCCACTGGTATCAAAATCATAAGCCACCGGGGTTACAAAAAAACCTATTGGTAATATAGGGTACAAAGTCATAATGCTCAACCATTTTGGAAACTCAATTATACAAATGATTTGAAAAATCACTTTTTGTACTCTTACCACATTGGAACATCTAATACCGTTGACAGATAAATAAAACTCTGCGTCCAAAACCATAATTAATTTTGTATGAAACCTCATCACCTAAAATTACTGCTGAAAATGTTACAATAAATACGGTAATTGGCGGCCATTTTGAAATTGGCCGCCATTTGAAAACAAAATGGCTGCCAGTCTTACGTGCCATCTTCTAATCTAGCTTTATCCTTTCCAGAAGTTTTGGCACCAAACTAGCTTCCACCACATTCACAACTTGAGGTTGATTGAAAATATAACCCAAATGGCAGCCATTTGAAATCAAAGATGGCCGTTCATCTGCCACCCCTAGGAATTCTCCAGCAAACTTTTTCTTTCTCTGGGACCTACTAAGTATCTAAATAGTTGTGATGCTTTAATCATTGAAGTCCCACGGGATTCCACAGTCCCATTGACTAAAATACATCAAGACTAGCACATGGCACCAAGAAATGACTCATATTTAGATCCAAGTTTTGGCTTAATTTGCCTCGGAAAATTTAACAAGCATTGAATTTTTGCATTGTATTTACCAAAAGAACCAATTTAAAATTCCAAAGAATTGGCCCTCCCGTTCGAATAGAGATGGTCAGAACGATTTTTGATTCTTTGCTAATTAGAGATTGTTAGTATGTCTTGTTTGATATTATTATTATTAAACGTTTAGTAACATATGCATTGGAATTACGTATGAAGTTCGTTTATGAGTAATTTTGACATGAAACCCCCAGTCAATTTCGAAAATAATGGCCGGTGTGACTTCTGTAATGATGGTTGACATGGTTCTCATGCCCTTTTGAAGAATGATACCAATATTTCTAGCTATAGTTTTAGAAACACAATCATGTGGTTTTTCATGTGGAACACACTCAATCATTGGAATACACTAAGGAATTTTGTTTGTTTCACTCTTTCCAAACGGTTTCCATTTAGAATTATATTTAGAATTACGTTTGTCAAGATGTACGGAATGTCATACGAGGTGTACCTAGTTTTTATGTGTCTCGTAGACTCACGTCAGAATACCTTTCAATACCTATAAAGGAGCCTTGTGCACAGTGATCTAAAGTTTGTGTAATAAAAATGTTTTAAAACTTATCTTCAATTGGTTTGGTTCCCAAGACTTGGTAGGGTATGTCCAAACAAAATTACGATAAAAGCACACACAATATTTAAGATTATAAGACTTAAGGGAGGGGTATGGGGCCTGAAGCAGTGACGTGTGATGCTTTTTTCTTACTTTTCCTAAAGATGTATAATACATGTTTTACATATCTTGTTGTAAGCCTCATGTCACAAAGTTTTTAAAATTCATGTCAATTTCTGCGCTGGTTGTGCCATGGTAACCACTTAAGGCCTCTGATTGGCTAAACACTCTAACGTACGTAACGAATAACTAAACACGCTACGGGACGACTTGGTTGCATGTGCATGGGTAAATACGCAGTGAACCATGAAGCCGGTTTTTTGATACCGTTGCCATGGCTACCGGCAATCGACATCACATAATTTTCATGCGTAATTTGTAATTTGAAACACAATTTTGAAAATCGGGCTTCATGTTTCACTAGCTATAGTTGCTTGGAATATGTTGTGCCAAATTGCATGTGCATAGCATGACGTTCTCTATTAACGTTCGTTTATCGTTTGGTTGTTTGCGATTTTTAACGACACGAGTTATAGGACCTCGAAACATTTAGCCAAAATTTGAGGGCGCTTTTGATGTGAATATGGATTTGTTTTTTTTAATTTCATTTTATACTGATTATCATAATTATAATGAAATAATCATACGAAACGGTGCATCCCATTTTCCTGTCAATTATTTTTTCCTAAAATTAAAAAAAAAAAAAAAAAAAAAAAAAAAAAAAAAAAAAAAAAAAAAAATCCCTTACCCAGTACATTTAATACTTATAAATTATGGTGACAAAAATAATATGATTATTTATTTCCTTCCGACTTACCAAAAAAATGCGTTAAATGGGGCGTATAAATGATATCGTTTTTAAAATATCATTAATATAACCATTTAAAATTTTCACATGATAAGTAATAGGAGACTGCGTTTTTGGCAAATTTTTCGTGTACACTTCTTTACTTTGATCAGCCATATCCCGGGAACCCGAATGTCGCTTGCGATCGAATAAACGCCTTTTGTAGATTACAATCTACACAAGTAAGCCATTGGCATTATCCTGCATTTCGTAATGGAACATTTTTTTACCAAAGTCATACCCCATAATACCCCCTTAAAGTTCAGTATTGTCCAGAGTTGCATCGAAGCTTTGCATGTTCAACGATGATGATGGCCGCACCGCGAACTCCAAAAAACAGCGCATAATTTCACATAAATTCCATGGTATATTACATCCTAATCTTCCTGAACTGTTTTGCCCTCAGTCAGCCGGTTCTTATAACATAATAGTTCATTAGCCCATAACGCGAAAACCCTGCACCCCCCCGGATTTTTGGAGACCACTATTTTTGGACACCTTATACCTATAGCTATCAAAATCGGTTGTCTGCATAAAAGCCCATTCATGGGTTAAAGAGTAGGGCGCTTTTCAAAATGGCGACCAATATTCACGTAATGCCCTTTTTTGACATATATCTTAATTTTGATCCAAATTAATGCACTATGTGACTACCGTAGTCGCACGAAAAACACACTTAGGAATAGTTGAACACCTTTTGGATGCTTAACCTGCATCTAGAGGGCGTCATATTCAAAATGGCCACCAAAAAACAAGAAAACACCGTGTATTTACGCACTTAGCCTCTTTTTTTAAGGCAAAATGCCGGTGTAACCTAATTATATAAACTTGTCATGACAGTGGATTTGTTTGAGGAAAGTAAAACAACACTTAACAAACAAGTTGTTAGACTTTTTCTAAGTGGTCTATATAGAGGCGCGCTTTTATTGTACACCATATTCTATAACTTACTATACATCTCGACCACAACCACAGCCTCCTTAAAGCGAAATGCCAGGCTAATAAATTTGCGCTTCAACATATTATAAATACATTTTTGTTCAAAGGAAGGTCTTTTCAGTCAGAAAAATGACACTATATCATTGATATCAAAGTAAAGTAAGTTTATAAAATATTACGTATATATTGCAGCACTTTATCAGCCCACGAGAAAAATTGAAATCATGATGGAATATAGAGTACATTAGTGTGGTCTTGAAATAAGTAGCCAATGAAAAGGACTAGTGACTGCCATGACAAAACATTCAGCTATATTCTGTTTTCAAGAGTCCGCTCAGTTTTTAATCGATCTTTACTGCTTTTCTACTGGACCATATATTAATCCTGATTGCTGACAGAAGTCCCTAGGGACATTCATTTAGACACATGTTTTTATTATTGACTTACAAAGTCACACAACGTCACCAATGCCGAGCGACGTACCAATGCCGACCATGGAGACCTCCATGGCACATTTATTAGTGAATTATCGCTATAAGGCAATCTTAATGCTCGTTATATTTATTTCTTTCAGACCGCAATAGACCTTTTAAAACATCTTAAATTAAAAATTAGCCGTGTTAGTCCCTTTAACCATGTTAACCCTGTCTTACAAGCCTTTTTATAACACGGATTACCAAGGGAGGGGTGAGTACCACACCCACTCAAGGAATTCGTTATAAAGCACCCCGATGCTGATGATTTTGATACCAATGGATTAGCTATTGGCCTCCTCTTTCCTAATACCATTTTATAAGGTACCAAATACCTCGTATGGGCCGTACAATGACGGCATAAGTACGCGAGTCAGCGGAAAGCGAAATTGGCATTTTCCACAGAAAATAGGCCAAAAATCCAATATTTTACGCTAAAAAAGGTGGCATATAGGATTTCCCATGCGGTTTTCATTGCAAATGATGGCAAATGATAGTTTTACATTACCCATAGAGTTTTAGAGCCATTATGTGCACAATATTTCAAAAATGCCACCATAAACATCCTCAGGGTGGCAACCACCCCTCCCCTCATAACTTTAGAATTTGACGGCCATCACCCTAACCCCGGTGACGGTGCTTCAAATTTTTTTTGCTAAAATTACCATGAAAAGGATGCTGAGAATGATTACTAGAGCGTTGCATTTTAGCGCACCGGAAGCAAAAGTCATAGGGGGAGGGGTGATTTTTGTTGTTATTGTCAACAGGCAGCATAGTCATTGCTTCAAGATAATGAGATAACCGAGAGATCTCTAAGGCACTCAGCATACTAAAAACTGAAGGGTTCGGGGTCCGTTCACCTTGACACCCACCAGGGGGCAGTATAGCTTCATCTGCTTCAAGATAATGTAATGAGATAACTTGTCTCTCCGAAGGCACTCAAACATGCTATGAACTCAAGAGCTTCACGGCTCCGAACCATGACCCCGCCAGCGAACAGCATGTTCATCTGCTCTCATGATTCGTGAGAAACAGAGAGCTCTCCGTATGCACTGAAACATGCTACAACCCAAGATCTTCTGGGGGCTCTGCCCCTGGAACACCGCAAACGTTCAGCATAGTTCATCGGCTTCAAGATAAGGACATTAACCCTTTGAAAGCACTCGAACATGGTTAACTCAAGAGCGTCCGCCGTCTCTGCCCCTTAACCCCCACAACACGGGGCTTTCCTCCATTACCCTGTATTGGCCCGCATGTACTGAGATCGACGCTTGCCCTCGTGTGCTCATGTGTGGCGTATGCTTGCCCTGTATGGGAGGGGTCAGCCCACAAGCGGACCCGTCCGTTGGATGGCTATGCCTCCCGGCTTTGTCGCGGGTGTCTTTTCGGCCAGCTCCAGCGGACAAACTTATACATGCACAGTGTAGCATGACTATGAGCATAGCTGCCAATATTGGTATGGAGCACCCTGTGTTTGGACAGAGGCGGCTGCTGGACCGCCTTAGGTCCGAGGTCGGGGTAGTTTCTTAGCAAGTCCGGTCCTTTGAAATTGTCCTAAGGAGGTTGGGGGAGTTGGCTTGATGTGAAAGAAGGACTTGCTGTCAACCAAGTGGCAGCTATTGGTATTGAACCATGTTGAGGCATTTCCGCCTGGGGCTGGCTTCTCGAGAGCTGAGTGGCGGTGTCTAAGCTGATTGAGATCCAGATTCGGCCGATCAAAGGTTTCCTTGCAGAAGTT